>APFE030261478.1:68960-95101 GCA_000404065.3 Pinus taeda
CAGTATTATAATCACACGGTTGTAGTCATATGTTCAATTTTAGATGCTTTGAATTGCAGGGCTGAATTGATTCACTGATCGATGAAGTGGAGGGGCATAAATGAATAGCTTTGGTCTAACCCGCCACAATCTTTCTCTGAAAATTTTGGTGGGAAAAGTTTGGTGGGATTCTCAGAAAATGTAAGAGAAATTTTTGGAAATTTAGGTTATAGTTATAGTTATTTGACTTGGCTACTCTACTTTTTTACTATTATATTTTCATAAAATGATATTGAATTGTATTTTATATTTGTTTAATTAATGAGTTTGACTTTTATTATCTTGGTTTTGCATAGTTTTAATGGTATTATTTCGATATATATTTTTGTAAATTTAATTATTAATAATAATTAGTGAAATGGTTAGGATATTGATTTTCATTTAATATTTTTAAATATTTATAATTATTTTTTTCTTTTCTAATTTAAAAAATTAATTTAAAGAAATTGTGAAAAATGAGTAAAATTTCAATAGTTAAAATCTTTTGTTGCATGATTTATTGCAATAAGCATGTTATCAAGTACAAAATACAAATTTATTAAGTTAGGATATTGAATTTATAACTTTATAGGATTATTTCTTTAATAGTATAAACAACTTCAAAGGCTAAGAGCGTATGATTATATATATAATTATATACTATATATTTATATATATATTTTATATATATATATATATATTCTTATTGTGACCTAGAGGAATAAGCCTGGGCAGCAATAGTGGATTTGAGCTAACATATTTCAAGTTTCAATGATTTCACATGTCTCGGCGTACCAATCTAAAGTTAAGAGTTATTTACAATGTAGTTATGCATTTTTGCCATTAAAATAAATTCATTAATTAAAATAAAATGTCATATGAAATTAGTTATAGTATTTTGGGCGGTATGGTATTGACAAGCTATGATATTGGTCACTGTAATGCAAAAAATTAAGAATCTCCATGATAAAGTATAGGTAAATCTCTATAGCTAAGAATCTGGTTACACGCTTTATCAAAATGTAGGTAAATCTCTATAGTTAAGAATCTGGTTACACCCTTTATCAAAATGTACACATGTTGAATTTATATATTAATTTTTCTATGATGAATAATAATTCAAATTATTTTAAATAAAGTTATAATTTAATTGATGTTAGATTTTTTTTTTTTTAACAACTTGAGACTTACCATAAAACAAGTCTTAATTGCAGAAATTTTGGTGGGTAGTAACTCCTCATAACTATATTCATTTACACATTTTTCTGATCTATTTGTTTGCAAGCACTTGCTTAAATTATGGTGGTTAGCAACCAATGGTAAATATGTTATTTACATGAGTATGCAAGCTATTTTTAAGGATTTTAATTTTCGGTAGTTTTTCTATGAAACTTAACAATGAAAAATCAAATTAAAAATCATTGCAAAACTATCTAAAAATAATGGCATAAATATTGTCACTGTACCCAAAATTTATGGCAGAAAAATATGAGCAATTATCCACATGGTATTGCTTTGTGCACAGGCTACAATAAGGCCTTCAAATTATAGTCCAATCCTGTTTAATAAATATTTTGTTTTAAATTATGCATTATAAGTTGCATGGTCAATGTTAAACTAACAGCCGCTGTCAATAGTAAAATTTATTTCTTGGACTAATAATGGTCAATATGCAAATAGAATCTATAGTTTTACTCATATGTAAGTGTTGAGAAAAACATATAGGTGTAGTTTAACTTATAGACGAAATAACATTTTTCATGGGAATCTGACCATTCAATTTAAGGCAAGATTGTGATTTTTTGTTGTTTAAAAAATATTATTAAATGCATAAATAGATACAACACCCTGAAAAATATCCCTAGGACACTGAAATTCTATATATTAAACAACTTAAACTAAAAATTTTAAAAATATCTATTAGATTTTTGATTAAAATTAAGTTGAAAATACACTTAAAAATTTCATTTCATCTATAAGTTAGACTACATGAAACATAAACTAGCAATTGCACCACATATTGCAAAGGAAACGTCTTATAGTATATGGAAGAAGAGCATAGATGAAGAGAGATGTGATATGTTATGCAATCTAGATGTTGTCTAGTTTGCAATTGTTTACTTTGCAACATAAATTACCGCCTCTAACAATAGGTAATAAATTAAATTAATTTTTTACAATGGAGAACCCCAATTTCAAGAGGTCTCTACTATGCGAGAAAATTATATGATAGGTCTAGTTGTACTAACTTCGGAAATTTCTCTAGAGGTACATGTATACTATGCAATAAGTGGTTTAGAGCAAGATTCATTTTTTCTAGCTATTGGAGGTGGCCAATGGATTTCAAGATTTTGCCACAAAGATTATAATTATTTTGTTTAAATATTTTATATGTATACTACCCAATAAGTGGTTTAGAGCAAGATTCATTTTTTCTAGCTATTGGAGGTGGCCAATGGATTTCAATATTTCTCCACAAAGATTATAATTATTTTGTTTAAATATTTGATATGTATACTACCCAATAAGTGATTTAGAGAAAGATTCATTTTTTCTAGCTATTGGAGGTGGCCAATGGATTTCAAGATTTTTCCACAAAGATTATAATTATTTTGTTTAAATATTTTATTATTTTTATGATGACATTGAGATTGAGCTGATTTATTTAGAAGGGATCCTAGAAGTGGGATTTTTTGAACTAGAGAGATCTTTGCTCTTCTCAACAGAAAATCATGCTACAAGATTTTTTGTGACCTACTAAAAGAAAAACCTAAATGGGCCATGTGTTGGCATTATGACACAGGTGTTATCCTTGATGGAAACTCACTCAGATGACAGATCACAGTATAATAGGTTAACAGCACAGAGTTACAGATCAAACTTCACAGAATGAAGAAAGAGAGGTATACGCAGGTTCACCATTGGCCAAGTCACGTATACATGCAGGTTCACTGTATACAAGTCACGTATACATACACACACACTTTCACAAAAGGAAAAGCGCGTATACCTTGGAAAACTAAGTTTTTGGTCCGAAGTATTTGGTCCATGGTATTTTGATCCATGGTATTGGTCCAAGGTATCGGGTTTGAGGTATTGACCCTAGGTATTTGGTCCAAGGTATTGGTCCTAAGTGGTTTTCGTCCATGGTATTAAGAAAGGCCTAAAACTATAAAAGGAGGAAAAGATCATTAGGCCAAGGTGTGCAAGTATCGAATATCTGATGAAGTGTGAGATCTAATATGCAGGTTATTGGCTTATGGTGTTGTGCTCGATTTGAACGAAGGATGAACCTTAGCATTTGATGAAGGATAAGATCTAATGATGTATTACGATCTTAAGGCTTGAAGTGAATTATCTTTATGTGGTTTGATCATGTATCTAAATATCTGGCGCATGTTGTTGTCTGTAAATATGATGATCTAGGTATGGCTGAAGTCTGGAATAGTTGTAATGTTTAAATAATCAGTTTAGATCTATACGAATGTTCACTTTAGAGAATGAGCGTATACACGCTGGTTCTGCATATCAAAGTAGCGTATACATCATAAATTTTATTTGCAGATCTGTACATTAGTTCGCTTTGAGGAAAGTGCATATGCATGCAGGTTCGACACATGGAAGTAGCATATACCTTATAAAATATGTTTTAATTACTTATGTTTGCTGTTGTAGTATTCTAGGTTCTCGCTTGGGTTCTGGTCACTGTATTCTGGTGATAGCATTCTGAATGATTAGATTGATGGGTTGTCAAAGTGATTGATTGAGTCGATTGTGGTTGGTTCAAAAGGAGATTGGTTGATGCAGATATATTTGATGATCGAATGATGTTGTTGATGGATCCAGTCTGAAAGTTTATGAAATGTGGTCCCTGGTAGAAAAGAGAAGGTTGTAGCCTTCTGTATGCGGACACCTACGTACTAGTAAACATATCAACTAGTATAAGAGCTAGGGGGTTGGAGCTCCCTTCCAGTAGAAGTTGGAGAATGAGAGAAGGTTGTAGCCTTCTGCAAGTAGAAGCCTGCGTACTGGTATAAGATTGTACCAGTACAAAAATTGTAAATAGAATTTTCTTATTATTAAAAGAAGACAGAGACGATTGCAGCAGGTGGTTTTCACCCACATTGGGTTTCCACCTTATATCTTGGTGTTTATGTGTGTTGATTATATGTGATGCTTTATTCTGCTTTTACTGCACTGTCTAATGAATTCCTAATATACTGATCAAAGTTCACTACATGATAGTTTGGGTAAATCAAAAGATCTTTGCATATGCGCAGGTTTCATTAAGTATAGTTGCATATACATGCTAATTCACTGAGCTAAAGTAGCATATAAAAAATTGTTTTGAAAATTAAATTATTGATCTGATAATACTGATTCACCCGCCCTCTCAGTATTATTTCCAACAATTGGTATCGGAGCATGTCCTTCAGAAGAAGCTTGATCGATTGAAGGAAGATCCATCATCATGAGTAATCAAGAAAGCGGGGGATCCATCAGACCGCCAATATTTGATGGGATAAACTTCGTTTATTAGAAGGTAAGAAACACAACCTATCTTTAATCTCTTCAAACAAATGTCTGGGAAATCGTGGAAGGAGGATATACATTTCCATCAGTAATTCCTAAAGATACAGAAGGTAAAAGCAATATGAAACCAATGCCAAGGCTGTCAATACATTATTGGGAAGTCTGTTACCACCAAAGTTTGTCAAATTTATGTAGCTCAAATCAGCCAAAGAAATATGGGACAAAATCATTTTAAGCTACGAAGGAGACTTTCAGGTAAAACATGCTAAACTGCAAGCTCTCAGAATTCAATATGAAACTCTCAAGATGCACAATGATGAAAATATAGCTAGTTACTTCTTACGTATAGATGAGGTTGTTAACTGCATGAAGAATCTGGGTGAAGAGATAAAGGAAGTTACCTTAGTTGAAAAAGTTTTAAGATCCTTATCTGCTAAATTTCAATCAAAAGTAGCTACCATAGAAGAAAAGTAGGATCTACAAACTATTACTATGACACAACTTCACGGAATATTAACTGCCTTTGAGATGAGATAAGGAGGTCCATCAGATATGAGAGAAGCCACATTTAAAGCTTCAGCAAAAAGAAATGAAGAACTCAATGAATCAGGACATATTTCGGAAGAAGAAGAGGAAGTAAACTTTGTCAAGAAGCTTCAACAAGGTTCCAGAAGATTCAGAGGTAAACTACCTTTCAAATGTTTTGCCTATGGTAGACTCGGTCATTATGCTGCCAAATGTCCTCATACATATCAATATGATAAAGGGAAGGAATCTGCAAAATGGAATAGAAAACAAAGTGTAAGTAAATAGAGCTACTATACTCATGAAGATAGCGATGGTTTATCAAATAGTTATGAAGATGAAAATAGAAATGACTATAGACTTCTGATGGCTTATGAAAATGATGACTTTTTGGATGCTTTAGATGAAGATGACCTTTATGAAGAAATTTGTAAACTCAAAATCTGCTTAGAAGAAAAGAATATGATTATAGATACCTTGACATACCAACTTGCTGAAAGAGAAAAACACAATGAAAACCTAGAACGTGAAATTGTGGGTCTAAGAAAGGATCTTGAGAAAACAAAAGCTCTCAATCTTAGATTTTCTAAAGGATCAGAAACCTTAAATGAAATTATCAAAGTGAAACGTTCTCCTCTGATATATACAGGCCTTGGATATACTGAAAAAGCATCTCAATCACAGAAGCCATCAACCTCCACTAAAAGCTATCTTGATGCAGCAAAGAGTAGTGAATAGTTTGACAATCACCAGCAAAGGCATAAAGCAGATCACGAGGTAAATCATGCTCAATTTACTTCAAGGATGAAAAGAAGCCACAATCAACCTCAGTTAAATCGTACTCAATTTGCTTCAAAGACAAATATCAATAGAAACTACAATCACCAGGCCAGTAGATTTGATAATCGCAGGAACTTCTTTAATGGTCAATGTTTCTCATGTCATAATTTTGGAGACAAAGTTTCTCAATGTGTTGCTTACAAAACCATCATGAATAGAGAAGCAAGAAATCAAAGGAATGTGACAGGGATCAAGAAAAGTTCCTATAATAACTTTTCTCTTCTTGAAAATGAAATAGAATACTCAATCTGTAACAACTTTGGTCATGAAGAATCTGAATGCAGGAGTAAATTTTGGCAAATATCTCAAAAGGAGCAAACTCCATTAAATCCCAAAATATGGGGAAAGAAAGAACCGCAAACAGAAAGATGCGGTATAGCCTTGTATGTAGAAGGACAAGAAAACCAGTGGTACATCGACAGTGGATGCTCAAAACACATGACAGGTGACAAAGAAAACTACACTCACATAATGCCTTAGAAAAGAAAAATAGTGTCTCATTTGGAAATGACACTCCTGCTATCATAAAAGGTAAAGACTCTATTTTCTTGAAAGAAACGGTTAAAGATGGGAATGTTATGTATGTTGATGGCTTAAAGCATAACCTGTTGAGTGTGAGTCAAATGTGTGATCAAGGAAATGAAGTAGTGTTTCGGTCAAATGGATGTGTTGTTCGTGAGCTTGATATAGGAGAAACTATGATCAAAGGTACAAGAACTCCAAACAACCTATACATACTCAAGGGAGGACAACAATAGTGCTATCTAAGAAAAATGATGAAAATTGGCTATGACATAGAATATTGGCGCATCTAAGCTTTTCTCAAATAAGAAAAGCATGTTGATTCCAGGCTATTCGTGATCTTCCAGATACCAACATTCCTGAAAATACTATAAAAAAATCATGTCAATTTAGTAAGAAAACCAAATCTCACTTCATCGAAAGGAAGGGTCAGCTAGTAAGCCTCTTGAACTTGTTCATACTGATTTATGTGGACCATCAAGGAAAACGTCACCTCGTGGAGAAGAATACTTTATATTATTCATTGATGATTTTTCTAGAATGTGTTGGATAGGTCTTCTAAAGCACAAACATGAAGCATTTGAAAAGTTCAAAGCCTTCAAAGATTTGGTTGAAAATGAATCAGATCGCAAAATCAAATGCCTTAGATCTGATCGAGGAGGGGAATTTACCTCGGACGAATTCTTTGACTTTTTTGAACAACATGGAATAAAAAGGAAGTTCTCCACCGCAAGGACTCCTCAGCAAAGTGGAGTGGTAGAAAGGACGAAAAAAATTGTTCAACAAATGGTTTGTTCTATGCTAGATGAATCTAGAACTCCTGCAACCTTCTGGGGTGAAGCTGCATTCACCGCCATCACTATTCTCAACCAAGAAAATGTTCAGGTAAACAACAGTCAAACTCCACATGAAATTTGGTATGGTAAGGCTCCCACTGTAAAATATTTCAAAGTGTTTGGAAGCAAATGTTACATCAAAAGGATTGATGAAAAACTTGGTAAGTTTGAACCCAGAGTAGATGAAGGTATTCTTCTTGGCTACTCTTCCCGAAGTAAAGGGCATAAATGTTATAATATAAGACTTGGGAAAATTATTGAAAGTATTGATGTTGTGGTTGATGAAGCATGCAAAAATCCAAAACAAATAAAAACTGAAGGTTATGACAATGAAGAAGATGAGGAATGATTTCCCACATCAAATCACATTGATTCTGAAGAAGAAATCAATGAAGCACCAGAAGAAGAGATAACAATAGAAGAAAAGACTTCGTCCAGGTATGTTCATAAAAATCATCTGAAAACTCAAATTTTAGGGGAAAGAGGGGTAGGTGTGCAGACAAGAACAACCATTGTTGAAGCCTCAAGCTATCTAGCATTACTATCTTCCACCGAACCTCAAAATGTAAATGAAGCATGCAAAGATGAATGTTGGGTCAAGGCCATTAATGAATAACTTGAGCAAATTGAAAAGAATAATACTTGGGAATTAGTTCCTAAACCTCATGATAAGAATATCATAGGAACTAAATGGATATTAAAAAACAAGCTGAATGAAAATGGAGAAGTTATTAGAAGCAAGGGCAGACTTGTTTGTAAAGGATATGCTCAACAAGAAGGTATAGATTTTGAAGAAACTTGTGTACCTGTTGCTAGACTTGAAGCCATAAGAATTTTTCTTGCCCTTTCTAGTTTTCAGAAATTCAAAGTATACCAAATGGATGTAAAATCTGCCTTTCTTAATGGAGACTTAGAAGAAGAAGTCTATATTGAACAACCAAAAGGATTCATACTTGGAAATGATGCAAAACTTGTATGAAAATTCAGAAATTCTCTTTATGGTCTAAAACAAGCTCCAAGGGCATGGTATTACCGTCTTGACAAATATCTCCACCAACAGGGTTTTTCAAAGGGGTCAGCAGATAGCAATCTATATACAAAGATGGACACTGATAAATTGCTAATAATTGTTGTGTATGTTTATGATATCATTTTTGGTAGCAATAAGGAATCCATGAGTCAGAATTTTGCCTCACTAATGTAGCAAGAATTTGAAATGTCCATGTTTGGTGAGCTTACCTACTTTCTTGGTCTACAAGTTCAACAAAATAAAGATGGTATTTTTCTCTCACAAACCAAATATCTCAAACATATCCTGAAAAAGTACGTCATGGAAGATTCTAAACCAGTATGTACCCCAATGGTAACAGGATGTAATCTTAGCTCAAATAATGAATCAACAACAGTACATCAACCAACTTACATATCCATGATTGACAGTCTGCTTTATCTAATAGGTACCTGACCAAACATCATGCATGCAGTGGGAATAGTTGGAAGATTCCAAGCAAATCCTAAGTAAACACACTTTCAGGCAGTCAAAAGGATTTTCAAATATCTTCAAGGAACATAGATCTTTGGTTTATGGTATCCTAGAGATACAGATCTTACACTTCATGCATATGCAGATGTAGATTGGGCAGGAAGTGTTGATGACATAAAAAGCTCTAGTGGTGGTGCATTCTATATGGGTTCTAGGTTAGTGTCTTGGTTCAGCAAGAAACAAAGTTCAATAGCATTATCTATAGCTGAAACAGAATACATGGCTGCTGCATCTTATTGCACACAACTACTTTGGATGATGCAAACCTTGCAAGGCATTCAGATCACATGTACTCCACCCATCTCCATTCTATGTGATAACACAAGTGTCGTCAATATTTCAAAGAATCCAGTCATGCACCCCAAGACTAAGCACATACCCATCAAATATCATTTTCTACGTGAACAAGTGATTGAACAAAAGGTCAAATTGGAGTATGTTCCCTCCAAAGAATAGGTTGCTGATATATTCACTAAACCACTGCCCAAAGAGACATTTGAATATCTCAAACAAAAGCTGGGAGTAGTTGTTGCATCATCCTGCTGTCAAATCCTATCTTCTTCAGAGAAAGGTGGTTATACCCGAGTTTCATGAAGCGTAGTTGCGTATATATGTTGGTTTTTGTAGGTACAGTCGTGTATATGTTGGCTTGAGGAAAGGCAGTGGGCCGGACTCAGGAGAAAGGGGTCTGATATGGTTCAGTAAATTATCTGCTCTACTTGATGATGGTTACAGTCTGTTGATGAGATGTGGAAATATGTTGGCTCTCATAAGTTATTGATAACTTGATGTATATTTGATTGATGATGATGCCTTGATAACTCTTCTAATATATGAAATGATCAGATCTGACAGAGAACATATGACACAGGTTTAGGGGGAGCATATGCTTCTAATAATGCATCATTGGCATTATCTTAGAAGATCTCGGTATAGATTTTGTTTCAGGTGGAACAAGTTCAAGGGGAGAACATGGTTGCTGGTCTGGATGCTGATTAACAGATGCTACTGATGATAGTTGCTGATGACTATCATGGTCTTGTTTAAGATATTTGGTCTCTGTTATATATGTCATGTATATCTTTTAATGTAACGGTCATGAAAAAGACCTAGTTAGTAACCCACTATGCATGGGATGGATGAGTCAAATTTGGTATATCCCCACTTGGCTGGGAGATGGATGTATGTATAAGTCATTGATGATAGGAAGGTCATTTGTGATGTATGTATAGAGTCATGTTCTTCTTTTAGAACATCTTTTTATAGACCTTGCTTGTGCTCAGGGGGAGCATGGACTCAATCATAGGAGCTCAATCAGAACACTTCAGCATATCAAAGAATTTCAGCATGTACTTAGTGGAAGCATGATCCTTTTCCCTTGATGACAAAGGGGGAGAGTGATTTGGCGTTGCCATCAAGTCCAAAGGGGGAGATTGTCGGCATTATGACACATGTGTTGTCCTTGATGGCAACTCACTCAGATGACAGATGATAGTACAATAGGTTAACGACATGGAGTTACAGATCAGACTTCACAGAAAGAAGAAAGAGAGGTATACACAGGTTCACCATTGGCCAAGCTGCGTATACATGCGGGTTCATTGTATACAAGTTGCGTATACGCTTACACACACTTTCACAAAAGGAAAAGCACGTATACCCTGGAAAACTAAGTTTTTGGTCCAAAGTATTTGGTCCATGGTATTGGTCCAAGGTATTGGGTCCGAGGTATTTACCCCGGGTATTTGGTCCAAGGTATTGGTCCTAAGTGGTTTTGGTCCATGGTATTGAGAAAGGCCTAAAACTATAAAAGGAGGAGAAGATCATTAGGCCAAGGTGTGCAAGTATCGAATATCTGATGAAGTGTGAGATCTAATATGTAGGTTATTGGCTTATGGTCTTGTGCTCGATCTGAACCAAGGATGAAACTTATCGTTTGATGAAGGATAAGATCTAATGATGTATTAGGATCTTAAGGCTTGAAGTGAATTATCTTTATGTGGTTTGATCATGTATCTGAATATCTGGTGCATGTTGTAGTCTGTAAATATGATGATGTGGGTATGACTGAAGTCTGGAATAGTTGTAATGTTCAAATCATCATTTACAGATCTATACACAGGTTCACTTTAGAAAAGGAGCATATGCATGCTAGTTCTGCATATGAAAGCAATGTGTACATCATAAATTTGATTTGTAGATCTGTACGCTTTGACGAAAGTGTGTATGCACGTAGGTTCGACACATGGAAGTAGCGTATACCTTATAAAATATGTTTTAGTTGCTTCTGTTTGCTGTTGTAGTATTCTAGGTTCTGGCTTGGGTTCTGGTTACTATATTCTCGTGACAACATTCTGAATGATTAGATTGATGGGTTGTCAAAGTGATTGATTGGGTTGGTTATGGTTGGTTCAAAAGGAGAGTGGTTGATGCAGATATATTTGATGATTGAATGACGTTGTTGATGGATCCAGTCTGAAAATTCATGAAACATGGTTCATGGTAGAAGAGAGAAGGTTGTAGCCTTCTGTAGGTCGACCCCTACGTACTAGTAAACATATCAGCTAGTACAAGAGCTAGGGGGTTGGAGCTCCCTTCCAGTAAAAGTTGGAGAACGAGAGAAGGTTGTAGCCTTCTGCAGGTAGAAGCCTACGTACTGGTATAATACTGTACCAATACAAAAATTGTAAACATAATTTTCTTATTATTGAAAGAAGACAGAGACGATTGCAGCAGGTGATTTTCACCCACATTGGGTTTCCACCTTATATCTTAGTGTTTATGTGCGTTGATTATGTGTGACGCTTTATTCTGCTTTTACTGCACTGTCTAATGAATTCCTATTATAATGATCAAAGTTCACTACATGATAATTTGGGTAAATCAAAAGATCTTTGCATATATGCTCATTTCATTAAGTATAGTTGCGTATACATGCTAGTTCACTCAGTTGAAGTAGCGTATACAAATCAGTTTTGAAAATTAAATTATTGATCTAATAATACTGGTTCACCCCCCCTCTCAGTATTATTTCCAACACCATGGTTGAAGAAACATTTCATGTTCAACCCCTAAATGGTTAAGCAATCTTCACTGGCTAAGAGAAGAAAATTTGAAGGCATTCAACTAATCACCATATTCTACTTGAAACACTATCTGACCCTACAATAAATATAACATGTGACAAATATGCTAGTCTACTACCAACACTGCAAACAATTCCCATGTGTCATTTGAAATGCATCTAGTACAAAAAAACAGAAGGAATATCTCACAACAGTGTCATTCACTGTAACTTGAAGCACTATTGTTTGACATGAGGTATGTGCCTTCTGAGCTGGTTATATGATAGGTTTGGCTGTAGTAACTACATGGATTTCCAAAGGGTTACATGTATACTACCTCATAACTTCTTCAAAGCAAGATTCAATTTTTCTAGGTGTTGGGGAAGTGGCCAAAGGATTTGGGCATTCTTCCACATAGATTATAATTATTCTTCTTATGATGACATTGAAATTGAGATGATTACTTTAGAAGGGATCATTGAAGTCGACATTTATGAACCTGAGAAATATTTTCTCTTCTCAACAGAAAGACATGCTACAAAATGTTGTGTGACATGCTAAAAGACAAACTAGATGGGCCATGGTTGAAGCAATATTTCATATTCTACCCCAAAATAGTTAAGAAATGATCACGAGCTAGAAAAAAAATTATGAAGGAATTTGACTAATCACCATATTCTACTTGAAACAAAATCTAACACCACAAACAATATGACATGCGACAAATTTGTCAATCTGCCACCAATGCTGTAAACATTTACAATGTGTCATTTAAAATGCATCTAGTACAAAAAAACACAAGGAATATCTCAGAAGTGATGTCATTCACTGTAACTTGAAGCATTGTTGTCTGACATGGACTCTCAAATTCTTCATTTTCATTCATGATACATATACTAAAGAACAAATCTTGCAAAGGTAAACAACAATTCCTCGAATTAAAGTATAGATTGTTATGTGGAATTTTTCATAGTATCCTATAATCATTATGGATGAGTCCTCCATTTAAAAGCCTTGTTTTCATATTGCAACACCGAAAATACACAAATATTTTGTTACACTTATGGAGACGATCGTCCTTAATTTCTTAAAAGGTCTATGTTCACCCATTTTAACTAAATGGTAATAAAAAATTATATTCATAATTAAATAATCGTTTATTGATATCTCTTACTTTTATTAAAATAATATTGTAGTTTTTTAAAACAATATAATTATGGTCAATTTTTTTTAAAATAGTAAATTGGAATGATGGTATGTTTTAAGGACATAATCATGTTTCTCTGATCTACGATCCTTATCAAATCTATAACAATCTTACGAGTATGGATCTTCAATATCCATATAATTTGGAACTGAGAAAAGATAGTCATCAAGACATATACCCGTGATTGTTCGTGTCATGAGTGGATGATCAAACTGTGCAACTTTTAATAGTTCTTATTTAATATTCATAGTGAATTGTTCACCTTTGTAGGTCCATTTTACCCTTGGCATAAGCTTCCTTCCCAAATTTTTGGTGTCTCCACATATTGCTATTTTTCCCTTTTTCCTTACTAATGTTAAGAAATCAAAGTAATGTTCCCATGATACTGGTCCAAAACCAATGTCACAATAACATAATCCAGAAATATTGTAGTCAATATGCGTATATCTCACATCTATGTTGATCCTTTCTTATGCTTTTGTTAAGTCTTGCTTCTATTTTTTTCTCATTTCCCCAATATTTGGATTTGGAGAGGAGGTGATTTAATTTCTTTAATTAAATCCAGTGAAACGAAGTTAAATAAGAAAGAGATCTCCACAAAAATATTAATAGGAAGCTAATAATTCTAATATAAAATCGGATGATTGTAATATAAAATTTGAATGTAATTTTTTAACGATCTGAATAAGAAACTGTTGGGTATACGACCAAAGTCCCACATTGACTAGAAGTGGGGAGGATCATGGGTATATAAGGATGGAAAAATATCTCCATTGGTATGAGGCCTTTTGGGGGTAAAGCCCAAAAAAAAATCCATGAGGGCTTAGGCCCAAAGTGGACAATATCATACCATTGTGGAGATATGTGGTGTCCAAAGTCCTTACAAGTGGTATCAGAGCCAAGTTCTGAACTTAGCCAAGTGGATGAATCCTCGGAATGCCAAACGAACGTGGTGGGCCCTGGTAATATCACGATGGGATCTGTGGATGAGCTCGGTTAGACAGGTGGTGTGCTCCGGATTCTTCATGGACGTGTCCTGGTCCCAACACGGTGAAGAGGAGTTGACCTGGGATAGAGCAAGCTCTCAAGGCAGGTGGTGCTCCATGTAAGGCGTGTGCTTCCAATGCATTGGAGCGGAGAATCCTGGTTGGTAGAGAGTGGACGGATGGATTATCGTTTGAGGGGAGGCTCGATGGTCCTTTGTTCGAGGGGAGGATTGTTGGGTATACGACCAAAGTCCCACATTGACTAGAAGTGGGGAGGATCATGGGTATATAAGGATGGACAAATATCTCCATTGGTATGAGGCCTTTTGGGGGTAAAGCCCAAAAAATAATCCATGAGGGCTTAGGCCCAAAGTGAACAATATCATACCATTGTGGAGATATGTGGTGTCCAGAGTTCTTACAAGAAGAATCCGAAGCACACTGCCTGTCTAACCGAGCTCATCCACGGATCCCATTGCGATATTACAGGGGCCCACCACCTTCGTTCGACATTCCGAGGATTCATCCACTTGGCTAACTTCGAACCTGGCTCTAATACCACTTTTAAGGACTCTGGACACCACATATCTCCACAATGGTATGATATTGTCCACTTTGGGCCTAAGCCCTCATGGATTTGCTTTTGGCTTTACCCCCAAAATGCCTCATACCAATGGAGATATTTTTCCATCCTTATATATCCATGATCCTCCCCACTTCTAGTCAATGTGGGAATTTGGTCATATACCCAACAGAAACTAGACTATAGTGATAGAGTCGGTGAATGGAAGATATCTAGAGTAGTTGGGAGGATAGAGTGGGTGAATGGAAAATATTTCGAGTGATTGGGAGAGTTTAATGATAACCTCTCCACCCAAGTTCCAGTCACATAAAACACAATTATATCATATGTTTGAAAACGCAACCATGATATATATAACTTGACATATGTACGATGCTTCTTTTAGGGTTTCACACCCTTAAAAAAAAAGAGTCGGTGAAAAATCATCATTGTCACAAGCGCAACAATTTCCATTGTATGCCTGCCAAAACAATAAATTGTAAAGTGTCTGAAAGTCCACATTGGAAAACTAGAAGAATGTCATGTGAAATAGGAAATTCTGGCAAAACAAACGTCCTGTGGGGAAATTCCAAGAAAAGTACATTTGTGTAACTGGCATGCTCTATTGGGGAATAAGATGACCTAGAGCCCATAGAGATTTTGTCCTTGGCAGCCCAAACCGACCTGATTCCACAGCGTTTCCGACAACCTCATCTCGTCACTGTAAACTGGTAACAAAACAATCCAAACTCCATTCAGTCATTGGATATTGACTGCAACTGAAAATGAAACTTGGGCCAGAAATAAAAAATGACGTTTTTCCCGGGCAGTGACGTTCCCGGGCGAATTTGTCATTGCATAGAGTACTCCTATACTACCCCAGGGTTGGAATTTGACGGGAAAAATTCCCGTCACAAGGCATTTTGACCGTATTTTACGTTTAAAAATTTTAAAAAATTGTTTTTTGTGATGGGTTTTCAAAGTTATAAAACGTATTTTTCACTGTTCACTTTTTTACAAAAGGTCATTACTACCCTCTCAAACAACATTCTTGGAATCTGATCCTCGTAATATATTTTATTGACCGGTCAATATAGAGGTGCGGTAATATTGGAATTGGTTCTATAATATTTGTTTTTTTTTAAATAAATTAATTTCATGTTATTTAAATTTATAGGTGTATATTTGATAGCACGTATTTAATCGTAATATATTATGTTGAGTGATTAATAATTAGGTAGCGTAATAATTAAATTCATGTGGTTTATATTTAAATAAATTAAGTTTGTTGGGTTTATTAAAAATTTGAAATTCACCTCGATTTCATGATATTATGACGGTGGAGAGGATGGAGTGAGTAATAATTAAGTAGCGTAATATTTGGAATTTATATTATAATATTTGTTTTTATTTAAATAAATTAAATTCATGTTGATTATATTTAAACAAATTAAGTTTGTTGGGTGTATTGAAAACTTGAATTTCACCTCAATTTCATGATATTATGATGGTGGAGAGGATGGGTACTTTGAGGATAGTTTTTAGTCAACTCCAAATTTTTTGAGATGGAAATTTCTTTTTGGGAATTTTTTTTTGTTTACATTGGTGGAAGAAATTTATTTTTTTTTACTGAAATTGCAACATTTAAATTATCTAATAGAAATCCAAATTGAGAAATTGAAATAGGAGTAGATTGATTGCAATAACAATGAGTTGGGTGTGAATAAAAAAGATTTCTAGATTTACTCATAATTTTTGTATCATGTGTTTGGGAGAAGCACTGAATCTTGATGGTTTGGGAGTTGTGGATTCCATTCATGAGTAAAACAACCTTTATGATTCAACAAATCATTTAGTTATGGTCATGGGTTGATTTATTATCAAAACATTTTGATTGAAAGACAAAATTCTAAACATAACATTCCTTGACAGCCAACATAAAAACTCAAAACGTCAAAAAAAAATTATTTGATGGGCAATAAAGAATCCAAATTCCAACCCTGCTTCCCACTACAACCATGTGACTATGATACGGCTATTAACAAATCCTACCAACGACCCAAAACGTCAAAAAATTTATTTGATGGGTAATAAAGAATCCAAATTCCAAACCTGCTTCCCACTACAACCATGTGACTATGATACGGCTATTAACAGATCATGCCAACGACCCAAAACATCAAAAAAATTATTTGATGGGTAATAAAGAATCCAAATTCCAACCCTGCTTCCCACTACAACCATGTGACTGTGATACGGCTATTAACAGATCCTACGAATGACCCAAAACGTCAAAAAAATTATTTGATGGGTAATAAAGAATCCAAATTCCAACCCTGCTTCCCACTACAACCATATGACTATGATACGGCTATTAATAGATCCTGCCAACGGCCCAAAACATCAAAAAAAATTATTTGATAGGTAATAAAGATTCCAAATTCCAATCCTGCATCCCACTACAACCATGTGACTATGATACGGCTTTTAACAGATCCTGCCAATGAAATGATTCAACACCTTCCGACTCCTTTCCATACGAATCTGGTGGGTAAATTTTAATGTGTTTAAGGGAGACACGTGTATGGTGAACCATCGCTAATCGCTGAGAACGCTAACTTGGTTCAAGGTTGTCCGGCAAAAATAAAATAAATCGTATTGCAGACAACGTACAATAATGGTCGGCATTTAAACCAGCTCGCATCTCCGTTAAATTTGGTCATATCATTTCAACGAGAACATCATGCATGTGGAGATTACATGGGAGAGTGTGACGTAAGTGGAGATTACGTGGGAGAGTGTGACGTAAGAAGGTTTTTATTTGCAGTTGTCTATAATGAGACTTTTTGAAAGCCTTTCCGGTGGGTTTTTCTGATCAAAATCCGGCAACAATTTATTGGAATGGCAAGTTTTATAGCTAGTTTCTGCACAATCAAAGCGTCCGAGGGGTTTTTCAGGGTGCTGAATCCAAATATGAAGTTAAAAAACCATTTTAACTGCAACAAATCAAGATTTAACCTCCATTTCTTACGCCGGATTTCGTCACTGGAATCTCCAAAAAGTCGCATTATAGACAACTCCTTTTTATTTTACCACACTACCTCAGCACATTAAAGTTTACCCAATTGGTGGGTGTTAAATAATTTCGTTGTGAGGAGAAGTATTATAATCACACGGTTGTAGTCATATCTTCAATTTTAGATGCTTTGAATTGCAGGCCTGAATTGATTCACTAATCGATGAAGTGGAGGGAGGATAAATGAATAACTTTGGTCTAACCCGCCACAATCTTTCTATGAAAATTTTGGTTGGAAAAGTTTGGTGGGATTTTCAAAAAATGTAATAATAGAAATTTTTGGAAATTTAGGTTATAGTTATTTGATTTCAAGGGTTTTGGGTGTCTTAAAGTTTTTAATCAGAATAAATCTATTTTAATCATTAAAAAACTATTTAAACACTCTTTAGACAATACCCAAATAAATATAAAATGGAGAGCTAATTGTGGAAAAGTCCTCACTGAGACATTTATGTCCAATGACAAATACCATAAATACCTAGCTTCCAATCTCTCAAATGCTAGCTAACAATTTCTCAGTGATGAAATGATGTGATGCTTGTACTCCTGTTATCATGACAAGATAATACACAAACTAATTTAAAAAAAATAAGGAAATTATTGTTAAAAAAAATTAAAATTTCCAATTTTTTTAATCAAACTCAACTCATAATTTCACCAAAAACCCAATGCATATCTACCTGCGCAGATAATAACTTCCTATCTACTTGCGCAAATATTAACTTATCGCCCTTTTAGCATTATTATTAAAATGCATCTTTCTAAGTAGAGGTTATGGGTTTCAATACTAGCAAAATTCAGAGGGTTATAGGTATGTAAGTCTCGTCTATATAACTTATTCTAATAAAGATTATATAGCAATATTAAAATGTATTTTTATCTTTATATCACACTCTCTTACTTCATACTCTGACTCATTCATAACATTTAAAATGTATTTTATAAGTATCAAATTTTTATATTATTCACCCACAATTTTTTTTCTTGAAAATGAAAAGTTATCATTCCCAAAGATTGTAATGATTGGAATCCTAATACAACATCAATACCACCCATTTGAATGTCAAGAATTAGACTATTCAATACATATTCCCCCATGGTTAGTGATGGACCCCATTATTGCAACAAGAATGTTTCAACTCCTGAGGCTATCGACTTAAATTATCAACCCGAGGTTCATACAAACTTAAGAGGGGTTGGCACTATATGTGCAACAAACACCTTCCTCTTCTTAGTTTGATTCCCTTTTATGCAAGTGAAAGAAGTCAATGAAACAAATTCAAATGAGTAAATATCTTAGATAAGCCACCAATCCTAGGTTTCAAAAGGTAAATAGCAATAAGAAAATCTATTATACCTGGAAGGTGAAAAAAATCTATTCTATCTGTAAAAACATAAGGCATAGTGAAAACCAACAAAATCTAATATATCTTGTTGGAAAAGAAATGACATTTAAAGCAGATATATTCTATTTTACAGTAAAGGAAAGTCCTAGAGTACTCGTGCAAAAAGGAAAACACACTTTGCATAAAGTAAATTGTAAAAAAGGAATATAGACTCATTTATAGAAATCAACATTCAAGAAGTAAGAAATATAAGAGCTAAATGATGGCCTCACCAAACCTCAGCTCAACCAAAGTGGCCTTAGATCTTTCATAGGCTATAAATCTACTTCTACCATGAATTTGGAGTGAATCTAGGAAAGGAAAATCTCGAAAATAAATTGCTACCATTAGGGGAGTTTTGAGGTCTAAAATGGGCCTCCCAAGGAAATTGTAAAATAATAGTGGAAATAATAAAATAAGATTAGATTACATCTTCAAATTTTAGAGGGAAAAACGAAAAGTTATTTTTTCAACTCATATTTTCAACTTATCTCCCTATGGGTTTACTCAAATTTCTAGCGGAAACACTCGTTTGATGTAAAATTTCATTCCTCATCCAAGGAGTACCCATGTTGCATACTTTTGATGGACCCTGCTACATGAAAAATGAAAAATACATTAAAAACGCGATCACATTTCTAATGTATTTTTCATTTTTCATGTAGCAAGGTCCATCGAAAATATGCAACATGGGTACTCCTTGGATGAGGAAGTAAATTTTTCATCCAACACATACTCCCACTCGAAATTTGAGTAAAACCTTAGGGAGTTGAAAATACGTGTTGAAAAAGTAGTTTTATTATTTTATTATTTTATTATTTTTTTACTTTTTTTTGCTCCAAAAATGGTGAATCATCCCCCATGGTTGACATCATCATCTTTAATCCTATTGGTTCTTATAAATTTTAATTTGGTTGTACATTTTTCTTAGGATGTCCATTTTAGATCTCAAAATTCTCATAATGAGGTTTGCTACAGAAGTGACAAGATTTCTACAGGAGTGAGATAACTTGTCGAATGCCCAAGAAAATAATATGAAAATGAGATAGGAATAGTTTTTCTATGAAGTAGGATTTCCTAGTACTCCATTCTATGTGGACTCACTCAAAAATATCCCTGTTGACATGTGCTAAAAAATAGCATAAATTACTACTCTAAATATTGGAAATTCAAGAGCTAGTGAGCTAGTTAACCTACAAAATTCCCAACCCAATCAAGTGAAAATGATATGGGGTAAATTTTTTTATTAACTTGAATGTTTTTATAACCCAATACAAGTGGAATAAACTCAAATGAATATCATTAACACACTCTAAAAAATAGCAGAAAATTATTACTATTTTTCTACAAGGGACTTCCAAAAATTCTGGATTTGTGAAGCAGTAAACCAATCCAAGTATCTCAATGACTAATATGAATTTTAAAGTATGTTATAAGGATGCATAATGATTTTGAATCTATAAATAACCTGCAAAAAAACTTACTTCAATCATTTAACCAATGTAACCTACAACAAAAGAGGTATGAACACTAAATGTAGAAATAAGAGATGTCAATTTAAAAGATATTCAAAGAAGATAAATAAATTATAAAAGAGGGATTTGAGGCTCCCAATGTTGAAGAATCTAGGAAAAAGTAGTGTAGTGTGATTCTTCATTGATTGATAATAATTTGTGGAGTCTTTTTACTTTTCTTGTTAGCTTTTTTTCTTCTTCTTATTACTATTAGTGCATATGTGTGTACTTCATCAAACTGATATCAAAACATAAAAAACAAGAACACAAGATGTTGGCTCTCTGCTAGGGCCAAAGCCTTTCTTCTTTTAAGAGGAAAACCCTTTGGTTAATTTCTCTTATTGAAGCTTCTTTTGATCAATGCCATACCCTAGACCCCTGGTAATGAGATCCTCCAAGCACAAGTCAAGTCTCCTTTCTGCGCCATCACAACAAGAAAAAAGGTCATTGGTGAGGGTCATGCCTGGTGATGGTCTTTAAAAAAATGTTGTTGTAAGTGTATATAGTGATGGTCCTTTAAGGTTTGTCACCAAAGCCATTTTCAATGACACTTTTGGTGAGGGTCGTTAAAGGTCCGTCACTAATTCTCCCTTTGGTGACACTTTTGGTGAGGGTTATTAAAGGCCCATCACTAATTCTCTCTTTGGTGAGACTTCTAGTGACGATCTTTTATTAACCGTCAGCAATGATCTTTTTGGTTACTTTTGGTGACAGTCAATAAATGTTCATCATCATTGATCATTCCAATGAGTTTTTGATGATGCTTCATGCATGTGACGGACCTTTAAGGTCCATCACCAATGTCGCATATGGTGGCGGTCTTTAAAAACTTGTTGTTCTTTAAGGTTTGTCACCAAAGCCATTTTCAATGACACTTTTGGTGAGGGTCATTAATGGCCCATCACTAATTCTCTCTTTGGTGACACTTTTGGTGAGGGTCGTTAAAGTCCCATCACTAATTCTCTCTTTGGTGACACTTCTAGTGACGATCTTTTATTGACCCTCACCAATGCTCTTTTTGGTTACTTTTGGTTATGGTCAAAAAAATATTCATCATCATTGATCATTCCAATGAGTTTTTGATGACACTATGTACTTGTTACTATATTTTTTGTCAAAATATAATGATTTAAGACCATTGTTGTGGAGTCTTTGTCATTATGTGTCCAAGGTCATAGTGGTTATAATAGTCAATTAATTTGTTAAGAAGTAATTAGTGTGTATCATTTCCCTCAAGTCATAAGAATATAGTCTTCCTATGGGTCAAGACATGATTCATCTCTATTAGGTTTGTTATCTAGAAAATTTCCTTTAAATAAAGTTCCATTAGTGTGTGTAGGAACTATATTATTTAATACATAATCAAGCTCTATCAATTCTATTAATGAGAGAGACCTAGCACTCCTCAAAACTCATGGCACACCTTAACATGCTTTGGAATAGTACACTAACATTCCTTAGCACCTCGCATGTCTTGGAACATCTTTGTACCTAGAACATCTTGGCATGAGTAGGATGCCCAGGCACATGTTGGCATTCCATATCATAGCATAGCACTCCCCT
Source organism: Pinus taeda (assembly GCA_000404065.3). Classification (NCBI taxonomy): domain Eukaryota; kingdom Viridiplantae; phylum Streptophyta; class Pinopsida; order Pinales; family Pinaceae; genus Pinus; species Pinus taeda. The sequence continues at coordinate 91,136 of APFE030261478.1, forward strand.
ATAATGTGTTGGCATTCCCTGTAGTCCCTAGCATGCCATGGAACTCCTTGGCATAATATTGCATTGACAAAAATTATAACTTAGCATACATTGGCACTTGCCATGTATTGGAACATATTATTAGTGTGCCTAGCATGCCACTTTTGAAAGGGATAAAGTCCTGACTTATTAACCCTATTATGTGTTCATTTCCTTGCATTTTAGCTTGGTTATTCCTTTTGTTTCCTTGAAACTCCTTGATGCATATTGGTATACTTTGGCACCCTGCACATCCTAGCATGTCTTAGCACCTAGCATGCCTTGGCACTATTTGGCACATGTTAGCACACATTGGAACTACCTAGCACACTCTAGCACTTCTTGACATTCCTTGATATTCCCTAGCATGCCTTACCCATGCTTCGCATACCTTGTCACTCCCTTCTTGGCATGACAACTAGCACTGATTGACACTCCCCGGCACAACCTTATATTCATTCACTTCCATGCATTTTGACCTAGTGCTCCCTTGTGTTATCATAGTACTCCCTAACACTCCTTAGCATGCATTGGCACTCACTAGCACACCTTAGCACTCATAAGTGAAGAATGAAACTTGTAACCAATGTTACCAGACTTATAATAGATAATAAATTAGCAAGGCAAAATAGCTAAGAGTTTTAATCGAATTGGGGAAAAATCGAGAAAAAATCAGTGAATTCAATAAATAAAAATATACACATATATTGAATTAAAAAAAAAAACATTTGTCATTGATATTTAGTAAAGCCATGCCCAAAAAATTCATAATATCAATAGATGTCCAAAATATCATGAATGAATAAGCATCTCGTATATGTTATGAGTCCAAACATGATCGAAAGTACTGAGTCATGACTCCTAAATAGTGACTACACAGAATTGGAAGCAACTGCTTCTAAAAGTTTACAAACAACTGCATAATAATTAGAAAAAATCATTAACTAAGAGTCTAAGACTCTTAAGAGTGATAACTAGAAGTGATTCCTCCCACTCCTTCACTTGCCTAATTCTCAAAGTTCTTCAAGTCATCTAGGGTTAAAAGAGGAGCCTCCTCTAATTGGACCCAATCTGCTGCATTTGTAGTTTGAGAATCTATCTCTTCAAGGTTTGTTGGTGAATGATCCAAACTTACCATTATCATGATACATTGAAATGTGAATTTAAGTTTGAACTTGAACTTTAAAGTTTAAAGTTTAAACTGCAAATCAGATTATGAAACCTTCAAATTCAAGCTCTTGCCTAGTATTTTATTATTGTGAAGTTGTAGATTGTAATGGAAAAATACAAGGTCATTCAAGCGCTTCTGTGTCAATCGGTTGCGCTTCTTAGAATGTATTTCTCAAACATGATCCAGTTGCACTCACAACCTAAAGCACCACATGCTTGGTTTAAGATTCAAATGGCAAATCTCTTCAAATCTGGCGTATCACTACAAAAGTTTTTCCACTAAATACCTAGCAAGTGGAAAGGGTTTGTGAGTAGACGTACTAAATAGTAAATAGTAAAAACTTAAAAGGACAACAAAATTTAATAAAATATTTAACATACCAAATAAAATTTAAACAAATTTAATGAATTCATGAAGCCTTCAAGCCTCAAAGGGTGCCTGGCATCATCTTAGACCTTTCTCGTATAACATTAGTATAGGCAAACAATTTAGCTAGTTCTCTAGAATCCTATAGTTGGGAAAAGAAATGATTTTGAAATTCTATATCAGGGATGCACATTTCCGTGCATGTCATAAGTCCTTTGCCAACCTCCCCATCCTCATTACATTTGCTCTTATCATAAAAATATTGTGGGTTTAAGAAGTACCTAGCAGCATGTAAGGGGGAATGCAATTTCCTATCCTAGCATGCTTCAATAATGTCCCAAATAGGCATATACTTTGCCTCCTCATCCCCATATCTTCTTTTGATATCCTCCTTTGCGAGGTCCATCGCCTCATAAACGTAACCCATAACGGGTTTGTCACCATCAACCATCATGAAAGTTCAATCTTTCAAATTTAAATAAATATGAAACATTGAAAATAAAAAGAATCTTGAAATGAAATTTAAAACATGAAAAAGTTAAAAGACTTGAAGTCCCCAAGAACTCTAACAAGGGACTCCATCACAGCAATAATCTCTTCGGCATCTTTCCAGAAACTTCCATTAAACACAAGTGCAATAACTTCAATGCCTTCAAAGGTCTTGGAATGCTTAGATGCCATCCACTCATGTCCCAAGAACATCCTCTTCATATTTATCTTTTGCTCAACCACAAATTGCAAAGATATGAGATTTGTTGCAAATCTAGTCACTACAGGTCGAACACTTTCTTTACCTTTAGTGTATTTTCTCATGGTGTTTAGGAAAATATTGTGGTTGTATAGGTAATTGGTTATGGATTTTTCCTTCTCCACAGCCTCATGTATCGAATGAAGCTTACCAATGTCCTCAAGCATTAAATCTATGCAATGGATAACACAATAGGTCTAAAAAATAGTGGGGTGCCTAATCTCAAAAATTCTACTAGCAGCCATATAATTAGTTGCATTGTCAGTGACAATTTATACAACATGTTCTTCTCCCACTTCTTGAATGAATTCCTCCATCATTTCAAAAATAAGTTGTGCAATATTAACCTTGTCTAAGGAATCCACTGATTTGAGAAACATTGTACCTACTGGACAAGATACAAGGAGATTTATTAAAGTTATATTCCTTTGATATGTCCATCCATCACTCATGATGGTGCACCTTGTTTCTACCCATGATGAACGAAACTCAGATATCACAAACATGACATCTTCAACACTTTCTAATAGAAAATTTGTCATAATGCTCTGTGATGAAGGGGCTTTGAACCCTGGACATGCAACAACTATCACATCAATCATAGCTTGCTAATAAGGACTTATGGCACAGTGGAAAGGTATGTTAGAATAGTACCAAAAGTTGGAAATGGCCTTCCTTTCCTGACTATGGATATTTTTTTTCCAACCAGTGGTATCCAAGGTAGGTTGGGAACCGGGTTTTGTGTGGGGAGAAAAAAAGGTGTTTATGTTTCCACCTCCAATGTTGAATGCAGGAAGATTCATTTGGTCTTGAGTTTGACTTGGACTTGGAGGCATGTGTGGGAAACTTGGGAATTGCATTGAGGATTCAACAGAGGGAGATGGAAATGGAGTAGTGGAAGAAAAATTATCAACTCCAAGAGTTCCTATTTCTTTTTTTTACTTTTATTTCTTTGCATTATGTTGACTCAACATATCAATGGCCAAGGTTGCTTGGTGTTTGACATTTTCGTCAACGTTTTTTCAGAGACCCATATCATTGCTGGGTATTTGTGCAAGGTGGTCTTGAATCTATAAATGCCTCCACTACATTTCGCTTTGCAAAATTTACAAATGAGCTTGGGGTCTCCAAGAATCTTGTCACAATAAGCCCAAGCAAAGTCCTTCTTCCTCGACATTGTTGTTGTTTTGGAATTGTGTTTAAATTGCAACTTTTGTTTAGATTTCGAGTTATGCCTTCTATTTAATTTGGCTCCTTTAAAAGAAAATAAAAAATTAAAATTAAAAATGCCATATATAAATTCGCAAAAAAGAGGGTTGGTTTTAAAGGATATGAGTTTTTGTTAAGGATCAAAGAGGAGTTTTTCCAACAACACGAGCACATTTCGACCTAATATATCATGATTACCTTGAAACACAATTTGGTATATATGAGGAAATGCTACCTAAAGGAAATATTATCATCATATATTGCAATGTAATCTTGAATTTGCAAGTTTGTTTAACATAAGAAAACTGAACCAATACATCAATAATAGATTCTGGAAGAACAAAAATACATGAAGTCGTGAATGCATGGTTAAAGCCTTTGGAGTCGGCAAGACGTCAACCAAGGAAGGAACACTTGATGACTTGGCTAGTGGTTGGTATGAAACCATTTCTTA
>APFE030261491.1:0-11226 GCA_000404065.3 Pinus taeda
CTAGTTTGTTGGGGAATTTGGTTAGGCAGGAACCAAAAAACATTTCAGGAAAAAGAAAAACACTGGGCCTCTATTGGAGCACAATTAATGGCAATTTTTTAATATGATTCATGAGGATGAGAAAAATCAGAGGCCTCGTATTATTCGTGCTAAAGCTATAAACAAATCTCTCCCCTATGCTTATTTTGATGGACCAACACAACAAGAAGGTTGTTTTTTAAAGAAGAACATTCATTCAAAATGAAAATGGCATTAGGGAGGGGTACAAACAATTATGCAGAACTACACAACCTTAGACTTTTGCTTCTTTTTTCCCAAGAGAAAGGTTTTCGACAACTTCAAATATTTGGTGATTCTAAAATCATTATAAACTGGTTCAATCAATAGTCAAATTGTCATAGGCAGACACTCAGGAACCTTCTAGAAGATGTATTATCTTTAAAATCGCAATTTGATTATGTGATATGTCATCATATTTACAGGGAAATGAACCATATTTCTGATAGTTTATCCAAAGAAGAAGTGCAACAAAATTTTGGTATTTAGATGATATATGAGCATAATGAACGTGAGTTCTATTAGTGTTTTCATCGACCTTTCATTGATCATCAGCTTCAGGATGTAACACTATCATGATCAACCACAACTTATTTATGGACATTTTTGTATTTCTGACTATATAGAGGTTCTAAAATGATTGCATATGTTTTTCTTATGAACTGATATTGTTCCACTTTATTATATTTTTGGTATATTTTATAGTGTAAGTGGTGGCCACCCTTTTTTGAGATATGCTCCTTTAAAGCATCTATAACATGTAATTTTCAATATCTATATAATGAAGGTTACAATTTTTCCTTGGGAAAAAAAGTATTTATTGATGGGATCAAATAGACATTTGTGTCATAAAATCATGGGAGAATACCATGGATAATTATCATGGTATTTTATGTGTGATCACAAATCGGGAATTTCACTTTCATGATGTATATGCTAATTTTCTGAAGGAAAGTTGTGTATGTACTCGAATTTGTGGAAGGAAAAAAACATATATTTTTAAAACTTCAAACTATTCAATGTATTTCAAATTCAACCTATGACTAACCGGCAAAAACTCTTCCTCATCTTCTGCAACACCTGTACAAGCATTCATATCTTCTGAAATAGTTCAACAAATCTCTATAGTCATCATCCATCAAAGGACTAGCTGGTCATAACAAGAGTGTGACATCATATGAAAAGTTGATATCAAGGACAACACATTTGTCGAGTAGTTTTCCATCAAGGAAAACACATTGGCCATAATTCCAACACATAAGATTGAGAAAGATCTATATGGTAAATATAAATACCAGCTTTATGATCATAACTAAATCTAAGATCCTTGAACCAAGGTGTAACACCCCACCCCACATTTACCCACTTTTACAATCTCACCAGGGTAAACATGAGACAAGAGTTAATATGCATGACCCAACGTCTAAGTTCCAATTATGGAAGTGGGGTCTACCATCTTGAAATTTACTGCAACCTCCCAGGGACACCTGATCACCTAGATGTTAGAAAACATTCACTAATGATCTTTCCATGAGCTAGCACTAACTTTTACCAAGCTTTACAGCCCAACCACACACATACAGTCTAGTCCATGCAACCAGAAGGCTCCAGCCACATGCACAAGCTGTCCTTCATGCAGATATAGACAAAAATCCCTGGTTCTATGCCTATGTCCATAGATTCAATGCTAAAATTTCAAGTCTAGCCTACATGCCACTGCCTAGAACTTTCTAAAATCTAGTCTATGATGATCACAAGTATGCATAATATATACTTAGGCTCAAATATTTCCCAAGATTTCTAAACACAAGATAAACATTTATAAAAACATTTTTTAAACACAGTAACTAAAGATCATGAATGCCTATTTGTTCACTATTTAATTAGTTTCATCAAAGAATCATCTATGAGGCTTACTTCCCTCTTAGGCTAGCTTCATCAAACACTAGTTAGCTAATGCATTCATATAACAATCAAACCATGAACAAGATCCATAACAAGAGCACATCATATAATAAGAATGTACCATGCCTATAACCAACATTTAACCAGAATGAATGCATGACAAACCAGTCATAAAATAAACACATTGACTAATACACGTGCTCATTGATATCAATAAGAAATAAGAAATAATAACGTATGCATAAAGCCAACCAAGTCAGGGACTTCCACGTACCACTTGACCATAGATTGGGTTGAACGAAATATTTCTTTCAACCAGTTACCCCCGTGTCATATTCCAAGCATTAATTTGGGATTACATGGGATAAAACAAGACAAAATCAACCAAGGAATCTAGAAGCCAAACCACCTCTACCATCAATCACAATGATTTCACCTAAACTGGTCCATAAATCACCACAACAAAAACAAGCTTGGATGCCTCATACTTTCTTCACCACACCTAGATGATTTCTTTTGTCTCCACCCATATATCAGAGAGTTCTAGGAGAAAACCATCTCCACCCTCAACCCTTGGGAATCTTCCTGAGATGACCTCAAACAAGATCCAAAATCTACTAGAAATCCAAAGCTTAACCAAAACAGGGAACCCACTGCATCATGGCTATCTAGGAAATGGAAAAGGCAAGGTTGTACATCACTGTCAATCTAGGAAAATCCCATGCCAATGACAATAAAAATAAACAATAAACCAATGCATATACCATGCATAAAATTCAAACATACTAAATCACACATGCAGCGAAAAAAACATCTCTCGTAGGAGCCCGAATATGATAGATAGAGCCTAAATAGTCCATGCATAATAAAATTCAATTGAATGATGGAAGCACCACAAATATAATTATTGAAAGAAGGTTCGGGTTGATACAATCATATATTCTCATTGACAAGAATCAAGAATCAACTTACTAATGCAGTTGATCTACTAAGCTATTGAGCAATAGGTGTAGATCAGAGTTCCTAAAGATGTGGAGTACTCCAGCCAGAGATACTCTCCAAAATTCTATACGAAACTGAGATAGTTACCTTTCAAAAATACTTTGATTGGACAATCAATTTGAAGTATAAGAAAGAAGATATACTTCATATTTTTGAGGGTAGGAGAAAAGATAGACTGATCAGTTGAATGATTTTGAAGTGAAAATCAGAAACTCAGTCACTTGATTTTTGTTGTCCTTTGGTTAATATGAATTCCCAATGAATCATCTCTAATTCTTTGGAAATCTTGGTAGAGGACTATTACCTGCAAATCCACAACTAATTTCTTCCCTTGCTTGTTGCTATCCAAACTTCTTCTTGCACTCCCTTGCTTGTTCCTTACTTGTTTTCTTGAGTCCTCCTTGTGTTCAAGTGCCTGTTCTCTCTCTCTTGCTCTTTTCTTCCCTAAGTCAATGCTAGAATGTCAAGAGTGTGTGTGAATGTTCTCTTTTCCCTTTTTATTTTCATTTTCTTTTACTTTTCATTCATTTTCTCTTGCATGCATATCCCTGTCCCTTCATCTTCCTTTTCTCGTATTTTCCTTTATTTCTTGTATTAAATTGCCATTTATTGCCTTTTACATTTTACAATGCCAATTCAAATTTCCATAGCCAATAATAAACCATAATTGATTCCCAATGTAATGCTTTACCCCTCCATTCAACTTGGAATACATGTCCCATGACCTTGGTTTTATTTTATTTACATGGAAACTTAACCCAAGGCTGTTACAAACCCCTCCTTCTTAGGGGAATAACATCCTCGTTGTTATATGACATTTATGACCAACCAAAAATGATGAAAACATGGCACATACTGCTTATGGAGCTTTATAACCACAACTTGATGTTTTATTTACAATGACATATTGCTTATTGGAGATTTATAAAAACAACTCGATACAATATTTACAATGACACACACACACATATACACCAAAAACTCGTTTGCTTAAACCAGAAAATAAAGAAGGATATAATGCTCACATCTAATCAGCCATTTCCCATGTAGCTTCATCGGACACAAAGTGCTTCGACTGCACTTTAACTTGCTCTATTACTAAGCTCTGGAGCATGAGCTTCTTGCAATGTAGGATGCATAGGATGCATTGTGGCTCTGGCTAGAACTCTCCTTGTTCCACCTACAATACAGACTAATCAATCACATGATCAACATCATGTATATATATTTTTAGTAATGAAAAAAATCATGGAATTTCACTAATGGTGACAAAGAAAGTATTTAGGCCACTGGTCCAATCCTCTCAAGAATCTTGAAAAGGCATGCAAAAATGAGGTGCCAACTTGGCACATGACCCAATCTTCAAGGAGCTCTTCTTGGGTTTGATACACAAGTACACATGCTCCCTAACTTGAAACTCCTTGAATGCCCTATTTTGATCCTCATATCTCTTCTACCTCTCTTGTGATGCCTTCAAATTCTTTCCGATAACCAACATCTCTTGCTCCATCTCCCTCAACATATAAGGTCCAATAATCACCCTATTCACTAGATCACTCCAACTAATATGAGTATTGAAACTCCTCCCATAGAGAGCCTCAAAGGGAACCATCTTCTAGGATTCCTGGTACCCATTAGTATAAGAAAACTCAACTAGTGGAAGATAATCCTCCCACTTCCTCTACTGATGCATGACATAAATCCTCAACATATGCTCAAGAATTATGCTAACCCTCTTTGTCTATCCATATGCCTATAGATGATAAGTTGTATTTAAGGTTGAATCTATCCCCAAGCCTACAAAAAACTCTTTCCAAAACCTCTAAGTGAACTTGGCATCTCTTTATGATATAATCCTCTTGGGAACTCCATGTAGCCTCACTATCTCCTTAATGAAGACTTGAGCCACTTCATTAGCTAAATTAGTAGAGTTCACTACAACGAAGTGAGCTATCTTGCTAAACCTGTCAACCACAACCATGATAGAATCATACTACCTTAATGTCCTAGGAAAACCTATAATGAAATCCATGGAAATGACCTCCCATTTATATTATAGAATCGGAATAGGATGCAATGAACCAACTGGATGCTTGCTTTCAACTTTCACTTGATGACAGTCCAAGCACTGTGAAACAAAATCAACCACATCTGTATTCAAATTCGACCAATAATAAAACTTCTTGATTACTTTCAAGGTCTTCTGGTATCCTGGGTGGTCTGAATATGGATTGACACGAAACTCTCTCAAAATAAGTTTCTTCAATTCACCACTATTAGGCACATAGATCTTGCTCTTGAATTTAATCAAGCCATATGTTGTGAGGTGCTACTCCTCATCCTTATCACCTTGTTGTTGCAATATCCAATTCAATTGGTGGTACTTCTCATCATGTTGTCATGCATGTAAGTTCTACTCCTATATGTTTGTCCCATAAGATCTCACAACTAAAATATTATTCATTTGCACTCTTCTACTGAGAGCATTCAAAACCTAGTTCTCTTTGACCTTGATGTACCTAATCTAAAATAAAACTCACTAAGAGTAGTCAACCATCTAGCTTTCCTTGCATTTAGATTGGGTTGGTCAAACAAGTACCTCAATCCACTATGATCACTCATCAACATGAACCTCTTGCCAAGGAGATAATGTCTCCACACCTTCAATGCATGAAAGGTAGTTGCCAACTCAAGATGATGAGTCACATAATTATGCTCGTGCTTATTCAACTTTCACGATTCATAGAAAACCACTTATCCTTCCCACATTAGGACTCTACCAAGTCATTCCTTACAAGCATCTATATAAAACAAAAAATCCTTATCAGGGTCCGCAATCTTCAAAACTTGAGCATTGTTAAACAACTGTTCAATTGATCAAAACTAGTTGCACACATAGCATTTTGTTCAAACTTCTTCTCTTTCCTCTACAAATATGTGATAAGATAACCAATATTAGAAAATTTCATGATGAAACTTCTATAATAAACTGCTAGTCCCATGAAATATCTGACATCATCCACATTCTTTGGAGCTAGCCACTCCATATTAGCCTTAATATTTTCTAGATCCGCTATTATCCCTTCCTTGGAAACAACATGTCACAAGTAATGAATCTAAGACTAAAAGAAGCTACACTTTCTGAGCTTTCCATACACCTTATGGTCTCTCAACAATCTCAATCTGCTACTAGATGCTCTGCATGCTCCTCCTCATTCTTTAAATATACCAATATATCATCAACAAATACTATCATAAACTTATCCAAGTAAGGGCACACCACATTGTTCATCAAACACATGAAGGTTTCTGGAGCACTAGTAAGACCAAAAGGAACCACCACAAACTCATAGTGGCCATACCTTGTAAGAAATGCAGTCTTGTAGATGTCTTTTTCTTTGATGCACACCTGATGATGTCTTGATCTCAAGTCAATATTTGAACATATTGTAGTTCCCTTCAACTGGTCAAACAAATCATCAATATGAGGCAATGGGTATCTGCTCTTGATATTCACCTTATTCATTTGTTTGTAATCAATGCACAATATGAGAGTAGCATCCTTCTTTCTTACAAACAACATTGGTGCACCCCAAGGAGATAAACTTGGCCTTCTGTATCCCTTATCAAGCATCTCTTTAAGCTGCAAATTAAATTCCACCAATTTGAACGTGGTCATCTTGCAAGGTGTCTTAGATGCTAGTGTTTCTCTTGGCATCAACTCAATAGAGAAATCCACCTATCTATGAGGAGGAAACTCTAGAATATCTACAGGAAACACATCCTGAAGCTACTCTAAGACAGGATACTTCACAGGACTTCATCATCCTCATCCTCCTTCCCTTTTGATGAGCCTCATCATTGGGTAATTATATGGACCTTAATATACCTCATAGCTTATTAAAATCAAGTCTTCTCACAATTTATTACATATTTTGATTATATTTTGTTTAATGAGATGAGTCAAAGTGAGACATTATGCCTAGTGTACTAATGTGCATTGATTGCAAGTTTGTGAGAGAAAATCATGGAATTTTGGCTAATTAAGGGCTGAAACTAATGAGATAAGGAGGAGAGATTATAGGATGTAGATCCTCCTCATTTACTCCTCCCTCATTCGAATATTCCTCCGTCAATCACACTAGCTTGGAGTACAAGCAGCCAAGTCATGGAGATCAAAAGGCAATTGAGCAAGTGACAATTAAAGAGTTAGTTTATCTCGAGTTTGGGAGCAGAGCCTCCCTAGATTTAAGGAAGTTGTTGGGGAATTCAATTGTATAAATAAAGAGGCCTAGAGCCTCAATTTGAATTTTTTTCTATAAAATCACTAGTCAATTTCGAGTTCAAGACTTGTGAAAGACATTGTTATGTAATTTTCTGTTTTGATAGTGATAATGGGAAATTCCTTGATCCAGCACTGAGTTAACTCAGAGGGCTGAAGCTCTTGGGTTAGGGCCCAACAATAACAGTAAAGGTTCCTCTTCTTGTATTTGTATGCTTATATTGAATTCATAGATTAATGGTTGAATTGTCTTTAGAATTATTTCACTACAAGTAGTGCAGATTTGATTAGTTTGCTTCCATTTGTGCTTTACTTCAGTAGTAGTTTAGAAGAGATAAAGGAGCATCAAAAAGCTATCAATAGGTGGTTTTTTCCTCACTCCTTCCTTCAGGGATCATGGTTTCAGGAAAGAACTCCTATGCAGCCCCAAAAAGGACAAAATTCTAGTTTCTCATGGAATTTAGGGTTTTCTGTACATAGGCCAACATTTGATCAGTTTGCAAGAGTAGGATTTAGTTATCATTTCTTCTACCTTCATTATTACATTATATCTCATCAATGTTCCATCTTATTCTGCAAGTTCTCCTCATGCATAAAGTAGGCATCTAGCTCATGAAATTTTGTTTTCCTTAGATAATTGAAATTCTTCTTGTTTACATGATTTTTGGGTAAATGTCAATGTTTGATGCAGTGTAGGTGTTTCAAAAGTACAAAGAGATGTCATAGTCAGCAACCTCATTCCAACTTCATCCATCCATGATCATTCTTTGCTTTCACTAAAACCCTCACCAATTTCATTATTTCACAAGGAAACTTCTCCAAGATTGTTGAGCAAATCCAACCATCTCCCAACCTTGGTTTTGAGTTATGAAGAGGTCCTAGGCACTCCCTTGCCTCATTCCATCCACTAACCACCTTCCCTATGCCTTCCATCACCTTCAACACCCATTCTTTTTCTCTCGGTTGTATTCCGTAGAAATATAGGGGATCCTGTAGGTTTTTAGGACATCATGTAGAACGCATTAGGACATCCTGTAGGTTTACCTGTAGTGGCTTGTTTTGAGGCTGAATTAAGGAAAAGGCCTCTAGGAAGCTAGAAAAGGTCCCCTACTGGTCTCCCCAACTTTCTAGCCATTCACCATCATCCCTAAGCAACATGCACACTTTCACATAAAAAAGACAAAAAGAAAAACATAATTATTTTATTTATTTACATGCACAATAGTAGAATGTTTGATGCTTTGAATTTGCATGCTTAGGACATTAGAATTACGTACATGTTAACTTAGCATTCTTTTGAAGCATAGCCTCTTAGAAATTAGTTAGAAAATGGTGTGTTTTAGCATTTGATTTCAATCTTTTTCCTTACTGCAGTAGACAAGCTTTCTCTTAGAGTAGATTTCTCTTGCCCTCATTGGTAATCAAGATTCTTCTAAATCCATAGAAGTCTAGTTTGAAAAACCTTAGTGGTCTATCGTCAATTTAGCAATGAAAACAAGCAGACCCATCACATTTACTTGTGTATACAACACTGTCACCTCCAAGTTTGTATGAACCCTGAGTTGATAAAGTAAATTTGGTAGCCCCAGGAATTGCAACATTCTTGCTGCAATACTAGTGCTCATCACCTTTGTCACTAGAAACATGTACTGCAAACAATAAACATCCTTTCCTATGGTTGTGCCTGGATTATATAGCTATAACCATCACCACTGATGTAGAATTCTTCTTTCCCTACAAGACTCTCTTTTCTCCATCCTCATCTAGGTACCATTCCATGACCTCCTTTTTCCTCCTAAAACATATCATTTGCCTACCTCTTTCCATCATATATCTCTCGGATCCCTTGAAAATTGATTAGTTAATAGTCCTATAGTTATTAAAAAGCATTAAAATTGATTTAGGAGTTTTATGTTAACGAATTAGGAATTTTTGGTAAAAATGCTACAGGAGTTCCAACATCCTGTAAGTGGTTCATTGTTTGACATGTGGCATGACAGCTAGGCTAGAGCGAAGGGTAGGGATGAAAAGCAGAATGTCCAAGCATGGACGAATACCTATCCTACAGCAGAATCGACCCTCCTACATGTGCAGTCAATGAAGGTCAAAGTATAGCATGTTGGCGACAAAGGCAGCAACAGCAAAGCATTCTAAATTGATTTAGTTTTGTTCCTTTTTGAAATCAGTTTAGGATAGAAACATTTTAAAAATCACAACATGGTAAAAGCAGCAATAGCCACATCATGAATGTACATTTGTTTTCGAAATGTAAGGATTGTAAAACCATATGTAAACACAGTTCTGAGTGGTCAGTAGTTGGTTATCGTTGTTTCTTTTGAAAACAGAGTTTGAACTTAATATCAAAGACATAATTGCAGTCACGATCTTTTCCTTGTTGCGTTGATTTGATAATCGGTTGATCACAGTGCCAGTATACCTCTGGAACGCGGACGGGCCCTGCGTTAACTTGGTATACTGTCATTTCCTTTTCATTCACAACTTAGGGTATTAAATGATATGCATAGTAATTAGAATTGGTTGTTGATTTCAATAGAATGCGTATGGTTTATGTTTATGATAGTGCTTGAACAGTTCATCCCTGAGATCGTGAATCGTATCCTATAAGGGATTCGATCCTTTGTTGTCTTTTAAAGCAATGTCATGAACTCCGTTATCATTTCAAAGTATGCTTACAATTTCTGTATGTTTTTCATCTTGCATGAATATTAGTGAATGCTGAGTATTTGCTGAACAGGGGTTTTATGCATAGTGTCTCTGTAAGGAGATTGAAATCTTGGTTCGTATTGATACACAGTGTTTTAATTTGGTAAATAAATTGAATGACAGTGTTGTAATTAGGTATATTAACTGAGTGACCTAAGTGTTTGGGTGATAGGTAACATACCTCAATCTTTCGTAAAGAAGTCCTGTGACCTACCATCATAACCACTTAGCTAATAATCCTTTATGTATATATACTTTAGACGCATGCCTCTAAGTCTACACATCCTGGTCGATAATAAATATAGCCTAGTCTAGCACCCTAGACAGTACACTACATTTTGGCGCCGTTGTCGGGGAGGCGTACTTAAAGGATTTAAAAAAAAAAAAATCAATAAACAAAAACACAGTTAGAAATCATGTTCATTTATGCCTAGATTTAGAGACAGTCAAGGTAGATTCATAAAAACCCCCCGCCATTCAAAAACTAACCCATCATCATCAGGAGCAGACTCTTTAAGGAATTCAACACCAGCTGAGGAAGTCATCATACAAGAATTAGAGGATAAAAAAAAGTCAGGACAGAGACTTACTCTCATCGAAAGGAAAACTTTATTAACACATAAATCGCAGAAGAAGTACTTTCCTAGGTCTTCCACACAAGGAGAAAGTAGCACAGTGACTGAACAATCTTTCTTTAATCTCCTCTTTAAAACAAGTGAGACTGACACAGAGAAACCTATTAGGATGGTTGAGGAAGGAGATGGATCAGTACCACATCAAGGACATAGAGAAGAAGAATAGTCAACTTTTCTGTTTCCTATACATGAACCACAAGAAGATGATGAGATCAAAATGAAGAACATACCTCCATCCATGCTACCCAACTTTTATGGTATGGCTTCAGAAGATCCAGAATCATTCTTGTTCAAGTTTGACATTATATTTTGAACATATGGCTATATAGATGATGCCCATAGGCTTAGACTCTTCCCAGCAACATCAAAGGCATCAGCCTTAAGACGGTTCATGAGGCTTGGTGAGCATGCTATAGTTGATTGGGATGGCATGAGAAGAATATTTCTAAGGAAATATCAACCTTATTGTAGATTCAAATATTTTAAATATGATATCTTTAGAATGAGCCAACAAGAGGATGAAACCTTAGAGGAATACTTAGAACGGTTTGTCTACAACTTACAAAAATCTAAACACCGAACTATGCCTCTTGATTTGATCCGCACAATATTCTTGAAAGG
>APFE030261492.1:0-24267 GCA_000404065.3 Pinus taeda
GGGGAGGGGGTTGTTTAGAAGGTGGATGGGCTGTGGGATTATTGCCCGAATTCGAAGAAGACTTTTTCCTTTTTACTTGTTCCCAAGATCCTTCAGCGTTTTCCTCGTGATGTGTGGTTTCATTTTCTTTCAGTTTACTGCATCTATTAGCAAAATGGCCGTATTCATGACATACCTTGCACTTGAAGGGTAGTTGTTCGTAGTCCAGCTGTTGAATGTGCAGCCATTGATCCACTCTAGCTTTACAGCTTCCGGCAGTCCTTTTCCAAGATCGACTTCAATGCAGATCCTGGCGCACGCATGCATGTTTTCCTTTGGCTCCGATCTGTCTATATATTTTCCCACAGCATTGCCGATTGCTTTGACCGATTCGTTCCCCCAGCAATGCAAGGGTAAGTGTGGGAGGCGCACCCAAACAGGGACCGCGCTGGGGATGTCCATGTCCGGATCAAAGTCCGGGGTCCAGCGATTCAGATATAAACCTCTTGTATCCATGAAATAAGGCCCGTTGCGAAAGATGAGGTGCTTGTCTTCCTTCGTTTCGAAGAGGAAGGTGTAGTAACCACGCCCGCAGAAACGGATGGCTATATTCCCTTGAATCATTGTGCTCCAGTTACGCTCCACCCATTTTTGGACCGTCCTTGGAGAGGGCCAGAGGCCAGTGAACTGACCAACTAGTCCTCTTTCAGACAGCGTTATTGCCGATTTTCTGGGCAGAGAAGGGGGCAGATTTACTTCAGGAATTTCTTCGAGCTTCTTGATGAACTTTGACTGGGAGGGACGGGATCTGGCTTCTGAATGGTTAGAGAGGAGGGCTGCGAAAGATTCCTCAGGGGATTCAGGAAGCGGATCCTGCCATTGCAGGCCCGCAGTGCAGATCAGGAGGACAGCGCTGCCAGGGAGGGGGACCCCAAGGGCGGAGTCAGCGCAGGAGGCGCGGAGCAAGGCAGCAGAGGAGGCCCAACCAGGCAGAGCCTGGGGGCTGGGACGAGGGCGCGGGTTCAGTCTGGCAGGCTGCCGTGGTGCAGAGCGCAGGCCGACGCGCTGGATTCTGGAAGTTCTGGGTCCGGCCTTTATAATCTTTTGTAGTCTTAAAAACCTCGCATTACATACTACTTATGAACATGATAACAAGTACAATGAAAACATAAGTGGTTGGATAAAAAATTTCCACGTGACAACAATGTGACAACCAAGTAGTATGGTTGAGTCCATGGAAATGATGGACAATAAAGGGGAGTTCTTGTTGAATGGTGTTGTAATTGATGTCAACGATAGTTATTGAATGCTCATAATATATGTCATGACTACATCAGTTGAAAAAACTCAATGGACAAGTAGGCTTGAAATTAAGGATGGAAGAAAACCGTAGATGCCCTACCCTTTTTCAGCCAAAATGACATGGAAATTCATGATCTTTGAAGTCTATATCATCCTTATTAGATTCTCCTCGTCGAACAGTTTCTGGTGGTATGTGGCAGACCCTGAGATCCCTAATGGTTTGTGAGTTATGCCTATTTGAAAACCAAGGACCCATATTGTGGAGAAAAACCCCACAAGGTGTTGATGTGGAAATCCTCCATTGGCTAGAATATTAATTAAAATTATGGGTATTGGGATTTCATCAATTCTTAAGGATAACATAATCCTTGAATACCTTAATTTTTTTTATATATATTTACAAGGGGTCTTGGCTTCAAAATTAAATCCTAAATTCCAAAAGGGAAGTGGCCTCATCTTTTGGTTTCATTTTAATTAAAATTCAAATTACAAAAGGAGATTACCCTTCTAGAACTCCTCCAAAGGTTCACTTTTAGAAGCCCCTCTAAAGTATATAAAAGTAATTCAATCTATTTTCCTCAGAAATCACTTGAATGAATAATCTTGTGATATTATCTTTTGTAATTCCATTCGGTCATGTGGAAGAATTGATCTGATGTGAGGCAGATTGAATAGGGATTTAAAACAATTACTCTTAGTTTTGTGATCCTAAGATATTTGTGGGTTATACATGCGGACTTGGCCCAACATCTAAAACCTGTGTGGTTCCTTGATTCATTTATCCTACGACCTAGGTATTATACTAAGATACACATGCAGTCTTGTTTTATTAAATTTGAGCATGATTTATGAGTCACATTAAGGTGAAATACGTGATTGATGTCTATACTTCAGTTATATTGTTCTACTTTTGAGGCATCCTTAAATATGCTGGCTCATATTTAGACAGTTTAGATGTTACAATGGCTTGATGGTTTCATCATTTGGGACTTTTCTCAGCGCCTTGTATGCCAACGAAGGAGGTGAAGACTGTGCATGATCCATAGCATAATTGCGATATGTTTGAGCTCCGTAAAAGAGAATATATCTAACTCGCACTCCTGGATAAATTTTTTGGACGACCTATGTAATTTGAAGTATTTTTTGAGGCTCAATTTAAGTATATCTTCTGTTATAACATTTGAGCCTTGAGATCTTGATTGGTTGGCATTGATCCCTCAAAAATCACTCACTAGTTGGACCTTGTGTGACATTTCTTGTACAATGAATTTATTCTTGGCCTTTTCTAAGGTATTCACAATTATATTACAACTTTCATCCTTGATCATTGAAAAGGTCTCACTCCTACAACAACATGTTTTCTCTAGTATAAACAATCAACAATGAAACATTATGCCTTGTCTACAATGATGTGGGTCTAAAGTGACCTACATATATTTATATTCTTGTTTTGTATCTCCCAAAAGAAGCTAACAATAGCAGCAAGTTCAAAGTATGATTCATTACATTCACAGATAAATTCCAAGGTGACTTGACAAGCAGATGAAGGTATCATCTTTTGTAAGCAAGAATAAAGGTATGCATATTCTGAAATATGAACCTGTATAAAGATTCTTAGTTGTTGATTTAGTTTGGAAAAGAAGGCTAAGGGTTTCTTCTACTAAGAAGTATGTTGTCAGGGCTTTTCATATCTTCAAGTAGCTTGGGTCATATCATCACTTTACAATTAGGGTTTCTAACCTTTTTACATCAGTCCAGTATAATATTGATATCATTTCTAGTTCACAACGGTTTCATCATTAAAAGTCTAATTTTGTTCAATAGTAAGGGTTTCAAGGTTATTAGCTAGGGTTTAATTATTCTATCACTTAGACCTATTTATGAAATAATGACATATGCATGACTTTGCAATAGTTGTACTTGACAGTGATACTTTTTGATGCTTCTGTACTTTATAGTGACTAACTTGATATTCTTTGTATAATGCTTGCATGCTTATCCATATGATTATCTTGATATCCTTATGCTAGAAAGATAACATGTGCAGGTGCTTCATAGCTATATCTTAGTAGCTACAATACATATGCTAGTAGACCTCTTTTGGTAGAACTTGAGACAATTGCAAGAAGGTCATAGAGATTACCTAAGGAATCTAGGACTAAGACATCATCGTACATCAGTGCTAACAACATATAAACTAGTACTTGCAACAACATATCGATTGATACATCATTCAACATCGATGCAACAACATAAGGTCAAAATTAGCTTGGCATAGTTGGTTTGCGAAATTTTTCCATGAGTATCTTAATGTTTATTCTTTCATGTGCATTGCAATGTTTGTGTCAAGGGAAACAATGGTTGTCATACAATATAGCATTAGGGTTAATGGAAACAGCTACACTGGGAGTGTAAACAACAGTAGTAGTGGCAGTAGAAGAGATAGGATAGAGGAAAATTTGATTGAAAAAAGATCATTTTGAAAATTCTTGTTTTCATAGTTCCCTATCGATATCGAGCACAGGTGTTTCTAGTCTAAAAATTGTGAAATGTGGTCCACCGATGTGAGTTGAAGGTTGCAGCTTTTAGTGAAAGTGGCAAATTTTTTATCAAGGTGGCAGGGTGGTGCACAATAGGAGTGTGGAGTACCCTTCAGGTCAGATCTTGAGAAAACTTCAGGGCCATAGGGTGGTGTTAGGGTAGATCAATGCCTGCACAGGGTGTCGATGCATCCTTTTAGTTGGAGCTGATAAAACACATCTAGGTTCGAATACTTTCTAGAAGATCGGTCATCATGAAGCCATTGTTGTAGGGTAATGTTATGAGATCACATGAACTTCACTCAATGAACCTTTTACATATAACTTGCTTTCATGGCATACTAAACAATACCTTTAATTTGACTACATAGTGGAAAATACCTCCAAAAATCACATTATCTAACTCCCCACCTATACAAATCCAATACACCTTCCCAATTTAGAAAACCTTTAATTTCACTAGTTATTGTAGGTATCCATTTTTTCATTAACGTTTTTTATACCCCTTTATATTTTCTCATTAACATTTTTTACACTTGTTTATATTTTTCATTAAATTTGACCTTCATTTTTTAGATGTGCCAATATAAAAACCATTTACCACATATATATCCCCCAATATATTATGTCATTTTTTCCTCAATATATATCCCCCAATGTGAATGCACGTGGTATGGTATTTATCCCCCAGTAAAGCCCCCATGTGTGAGATAGGTTGCAGCCTATCTGTTGAAATGTGGTAACAAGAATATTCCAATTTTAATATGTCCTTGAATTAAAATTCAAATTTAGTCTCACCAGTTGCTTGAAAAATAATTAATTAATTCATCTTGAGTTAATTAGTTCGAGAAATTCAAGTTAGAAGTCTTTCTAAAGTCATGCAACAGATATCCCTTAAATTAAGGAGATAAGATTGAGTTATATTTGAGTTATAATTAGTTAGCTCAGTTTACTGAGTTAAGTCCAGCTAAATTAGTTCCAAACTGTTTGAGGAACTAATTGTGAGTTATCAGTTAGTTGATGCAAGCATGCACTCAACTAGTGTACTCCAGATAACTAAATATTGTCTCATATGCATGTCTATTCTGAGAAAGACCCAATTGAGATTAAAGACAGAGACAGTGTACTATCAGTTGCATGTGTTTTCCTATAAACAAAACTCATGCATGCAGAAGGAATTCATTCCTTGAAGATTGCGTAGTTTTACAGTGTGTGAGATTAGTGTGAGTGATCAGTGTTCCACTTGGTAATAGGAGGATCACCCAAGAGAAACAGTACAAGGAAATAGGAGCTTGGAGGGCAGAGGAGAAGACTTATGAGAAGTCCATTTTGCGTGTGAGCATCAGTGAGGATTGTACTGAGAGCTCGCTAGCTGTGAGAGCTAAGGCTTGGTGTAATTCTGAGATATTTCCAACTTGTATGATAATACAGATAGTGGGGTTTTTAGTTGAGGCTTTCCCCTGAGTATTATTCTATGTTTCATGTGCATTGATTCTTCTTCTGGTTATATGTGTTTAGCTTGATCTTGCTCAAATCTTTTAAGCTTTCGTAATTGATTGTATAAGTGGGTTAAAGTATTTTGCTTTGGCTATATTGCATTATCAAGTTAATCTACAGTCAGAATTTCTACACTATCGTGGTGGTCAAAGCTTCCAACCAGTTGTAGTTGGTTAATCTTGTATCCATTCAATTGTCGTTGATAAACCATAGTAGGTCATAGACTATTGGGGGTCAAAGTCTCACACAGTTGGTGTTGGTAAAATAAAAATCCATATTTATATTTAAGGATTTTGGGGCTTCCTTGTGTAGTTGCATTAAAGTGATGTACTAAATTAAATATAAAAGCATTACATTGTTTTCTCCTACATTGGTTTCCATGTAAATATCGTGTGTACTAACTTTATTACTGGACATTGTTGAATGGTGTTGTTTACTATTTCTGTTATGTGATGTTGATTAATGTGAACTTAATGTTAATAAGAGTAAAATTAACTAATTGTAAGAAATATTGATTCACCCCCCCTCTCAATATTTCCAATAGTTCTCTTAACCCTAAATTTATTGTGTACGTGCTTATGTATTGAATACATGATTATGTTGTTGCATATGGATATGAAATTATATTTTTTCTGATAGGGTTGTCAAGGGCCATTCAAATGGAAAGATCACTACTCAAGGATAACATCTATTGACAAAAAAATGGGGGAATTCCTACTAATTTATGAGAACATGACCCTCACATTTTTCCCATGCAAAGATTGTGAACGTGGAAAAAAAGAAGAGGCAGTATGACCTGGTTCACATAAATAGAGATGGTGTGGTCTCGAGATTCTATGTTACAATGTGTAATGTGTTGAGTCATGTGTATATGTGCATGTATTAAACATGTGTATATGTGCATGTATTATACATGTGTATATGTGCATCTATTATACATGTGTATATGTATACATTGCACTGTGCCATATATACGTCTATCGTGTTATGTGTACATGAAGTTGTGTTACGTGTATTTTATGTTGTGTAACTTGTTTAGGGCAGGCAGGTATGGGGTTGTCTAGGCCCACATGCTATGTATTTTTTTTGGGTGGAGGCAAGATAACCTTTGGATTCCTAATATTTTTGTCAACAGAACAATACCTAGTTTGGTAGTGCCCATAGTTGCGAATAGGCTTATATATATAATCATCATTGGTTGGACGTATAAACCTCTGGATTCTCTTGATGATTCAAAGTGGTGGTGAGCCTATATTCCCTTGTTTCTTTGGAAACCAATCTAGCATGATTGTGGAGTGGCTACCTGGAGCCCTGGTGCACCATGATTGTTGATTTGGTACCTTGACAAATATTTGGAGGGTACCTAGAGCCTTGGAGTAGCCACCTTAGGTAGACACTTTTTATGTGGAGGATATGTTTTTGTCTGGGTGCTTGCCAAGATAGGAAATCGACCCCGTGTGTATACGAGAAAAGAGGAAGTCATTAAATCAAGATAAGTACTCACACTTTATTGAGTTCTGAATTTTTAATTATGAATATGAATTAATATTTTGATTTATGTAATTTGGCTTTTGAGCTAACCTAATATGATATTTTAATGTTTTGGTTTATAAAATATCATGGTTTGATGTAGGAATTATGGAAAATTCCAAGTTCACTACAAGGATAAATTGTTAATGAGGTATAATGTACATTCATTACATTTTATTTATGATGAGTCTCATGGGATATGTGTGTCTATGATGCAAGAATAGACATGTGACTACTCCGTTAAAATGAAAAAAACTAGCCACAAGGTGGGATAACAACAGTATGCCAAATCTTAAGATTTCAGGGACAGGGTCATTGTGGGACAATAGCACCAATGGTTCCCATTGATTACCATGAAGTATGCTATGACCAGTGTGAAAATATTGAGGCATGGATATGCCTTGGTTTTGAGTGTTGAAAATTGAGGAGAATTCAAGATGAATTAACCCAAAGGGAAACCCCCTTGCCTTAACAAAAATCTAAAGAAGAAATTAAATGGAAGAGAAATTATTTTTAGGACAAAGCCTCATGTCAGCTCCAATGTCCATGCAACAATAATTAATTTCTAATTAGATGGTAAATTAAATTTGGCCCAATATTAATATGAACAATAATATTATTACTACTATGGAAACATCAGGTCGAGTCACCCTACAGTGCCACCCTTTGACACCCAGCCATCTAATATATAGATGTGATGTTGGAGGCTCATTATCTCACTGATTACTCACTACAATCATCTGAAATGACTTGAAGATCTAAAGCTAATCATAAGGGTTTTTCATTGGGATTTATGTGATGGTGTTTGGGTTTCATTTTAGCACCATGACTTGTGATTATACCTCTACTTAAAGTGATGCAGATCTATGTGGCCCGTATTGGTAAATATCTATGCTCGATTGAAAGCACATGAATAATAAGGCTCACACTCTCACACTTTACTCTTTGGAGGCTCACATTAATGAGTGGCATCTAATTACCTATAAATCACTTATACTCAAAGGCCCACATTCCTTGTCACAATGGGATCACATTCTTCGTTATAATGGTTTTCTTTGTCGCTTGTGTTTGTTAATACAAAGGCTCCCTTATACTTTGTGTTTCGTGTTTATTACATATGTGGCTCACAATGATTTGAGGATCACAACACGTTATATGGATCATGCTCTATAGCTTGAAATGTTTCAGAGGCTTCTTTATACTATTTGTGGATCAAAACTATGACTTGCATACATCAATTTATGGCTCATAAGTATGACTCATGTACATCAATTTGTGGCTCAAAACTATGGCTCATATACATTGATTTGTGGCTTGAATCTATGACTCTTTCTTTGGATCAGATCTATTCACGTTGGCTTGCATTGAATTATCTTTGTGACGTTGTCTATTATGAATTATATGGTTTACTACAACTTGAATATTTACAGTGGTTAGAATTTTGCAGTTCACAAAAGCTCGCAACAGGTAGTGGCTTGTATCAATGGTTGTATGACATCATTTCTCAATGGCTCTACTACAATGGCATCATTTAGCATATTCCTATATAGTGGTTCTCTATTTATAGTAACTGACATGTATCATAAGCCACATTCGTTATTTTTATGGTTTGTATACTTGTGACCCATATCTCTATGCCTTGTATTATTGAAAGCAACTTTAATATAATATTGTGAACAATATATCAGTGGACAATGATCTACATTATATATATATATAGTGACAATAGACTAACTATATATATATATATATATATATATATAGTTAGTCTATTGTCGCTATATATATATATATAGAATATAGATATAGATATAGTTAGTCTATTGTCTATATATATATTATATATTATATATATATATATTAAGACAATGATATTTACGATCTTATTAATAGTGAAACAATGATTTCTCATATAGCAGAGACAATGATACACATGAAAAAAAATCATGTTACAATGTCCATGCTCTAGTAGTAAGAAGATGATGACAATTGATTTGTAATGACAATGCCATGATATGATTAGTTTCCATGAGATAGTGATGATAGTTATATGATGGTAGGCCGTAGTGGCTGAGACATGACAACCATTATAAAGGATTTCATATCTCCTTGTCTTGTAGAATGACAATGACTAGAATTCAAGTACCTTTGTTATCAGCCTTGTGTTTAAGGCTTTGTTTCCTTCATGTATATGTTGTTTCTATCAAATGTTGGCCTTGGTGGCCTAATGTATTTTACTACGTATCTCTATTGAACATTTGATGACAATCTAATAGAAGAATAAATTGGAAAGGGATTTCCCCCATGTAGGGCTTTTCCTTGGTCTCTAACCAAAATTCATGGTGTCTCTATTGTGTATTCTTTTCTACAATTGATCCTTACTATTCTACTACATTATTGATGCTAACGTTATTTTTGCATTGTTGTTAATAATGTTATGGGGTGAATGCTATATGGAAATGTTTGATAATGTGAAAAAATGCAACAATCTTCAAGATAGAACACTAGCCCTATGAAAAATTAACATTGAGACCCTTCTAATGCAAGGAAACCTTTCCAAGGAATGGATTTCCGAAGGGACTGGGAAGTAGAGAAGGGGATTCTTAAGCCTGGAAGGTGAGTGACTGCATGGAAGGGGGTGATCGGATTGCCTAATGGATTTGGAAGTAAGGAAGTGAAGGTTGGAAAATAATTTGTTTTTGGTCATTAGAATAACTGGTTGGAAATCAGAAGCACATTGGGGGTGTGCCCGAAAAAATGAGTCGGGAATAGTTCACTAAAGGAAAAGGGAGCATAAGATAATAGTGTTGGACATCAAAGACAAGCATCATTCTGGAGAAGAGGAATGAATACAAGTTAGATTGAGCTCAGAAAAAAGTATTAAAAGACTACAAATAGGGTCGTGGGAAGATGGTTGAATTATGAATTAATATTTACCAAGTGGTTGGGAAATCCACTGTATGTACAAGATGAATTGTAACAACTGAAATGAGTTATATACTATAAATATCCATCTCAATTATGTTTTGTATTTTAAGGATATTTTTTTTCTATTTTATATGTATCATCGAACATTGAGGATGGTGTTCCCCTAAGGGAGGGGGGTTTGTGACAACCTTAGTTACTTTTCCAAATCATTGTAAATTTATTTAAATAAAAATGGGTTGAGCTCAAGGACATAGATTCTAGAGATGAGGAAGGGGAAATTGCTTGAGATATTGATTGTTTAATGGAAGCCATGGAGGTTGACAAGTATGTAGAAGGGACATGTTGTAAAGAAAAAATCAGCTGAGGATGAGGACAAGAGTATGACTTTAGATAACTAAACATATGAAAACATGATCAATTGAAAGTTGGCCATGTAGTAGGGAACCAATTCGTGACTGGGTGCACACAGAATTGTTGGCCACTTGTGGTAAAAATAGAAAAATATAGGAGACAAGGGGAAGCAACTGACATGATTCCAAAGGCTGGAGAGATTATGGCTAGACAGGAATAATGACCAAGGAGAATGAGGCAAAAGAGGAGAGAAATTAATAATAATTAGGAATGAAAAGGGACACTGCATTGTATAAAGGAGAGGAGAGCCTTCAAAGAAGCTTGGGGAATGATTGACAAATGTTTTTGAATGGTGAACGTATAGTGCCAAGATCCCTCGAAAACATTGGGAAACAAAATTGATTGAACAACACATGAGTTGGAGCACCAAGAGGATACAAAGAACTTGGGAGGACATTCAAAAGTCTAGTTGAGGAGAGAATCATAGTTCAACCAAGGTCTATGCAGACAATTCGTGCATCCCTAGTGTGAGCAGAGAATACTAGTTGGAGTGAATAGTGATGATGAGTTCTCATCTGAAGTATTACTAGAGGGAGATACATTATGAGAGTGCATTTCTATAGCTTTGTCCTAACCCAACAATTGAATGAGTTGGAAAACACAATCTAGAAGAAGAAAGGGTCTTAGCACAATAGCTCATATGAAGCAACAAATAAGATGCCTTGTTAAACCATTGACACCTCTAAAGGTCCCTGTGCACAATTTTTTTATTGTGTCTCAACTGGTGGGTGGACGTGGTTGGACTTTTGGAACCTTGGTTTCAGTTGGCACACTTGGTTTTAATCCTCTGAGCAAATCCCTCACTCATGCTTTGGAATCTAGCCTAGGGGTGACAATTGTAAGAGAGACCTAGCTGCAACTTGTTTACGATTGGGTGGAGAGTCGTAATCCCAAACTCCATTGCCCAACCTATACTTCAAGATAAGTATTCAATTGATATAACAAGTGCCTTAAATTTTTGGTTATGGTATTAGAGTATAATGTACTATTTACTAAATATTAGGCATGTTTTCCTTATATGGATAAATTTTCCTTTAGCTTTTATTTCTTTGGTTATTGATTTAGAGTATAAAGGATTTCAGACTGAGCTATAGGGTTACTAACTTGTCCTGAAAATGTGGTGTACAACTCTCTCTACAATTATTTGATATAGTTGGCAACTTCACTAGCTCTTAACATTATATTGTTTAAGGAATCACTCGAATAGACAAACACTAGTCATATATAAAAGGGGTGTTGAGAAATCTAGGGCATCAATAGTTAGGTGATTTCTCTAGTTATGATAATTGTGTGTGATCGACTTTTTCTTCTTGATTATGCTCTTCTCTTTCTTGTAATAATTATTGTGTTCTTTTCATCAAGGAAATTACCATAACATGAAAAAATAAAGAGACAAGAGACAATGTATATAGGCTTGTCAGCCAGGGCCAAAACCTCTAACTCTTTAAGAGGAAACCCACACGAAATTCTTTGTATAGATCTTCAATTGATGAACACCAAGACCATGACAAAGATCGTTGACACTATAGTCCTTCAAGAACAAGTCACTGGCCTCCTCTCCAACACTTCTCTTCCTCTTTCCCTCCTTGACTTCCTTGAGAATATTGGTCTCCTTTTTGTAGGTCTGCAACCCTACCACAGAAACCCTAGAACATTTTCACTCCTTGAATAGCCTTTTTGAGAGAGACAGGCTTATTGCACTTCTACTCGGCTCCTTATAGTGAAGTATTCTACCCAAAAAAGATTACCTTAATGTATTTGCAAACCTTCGACCTTCTCTTGACACCTTCAAATCTACTGCCTTTGCACGTGGGAGGATGTACTACCCCAAAATAGCCCACAATTAACTTCACTCTCCTTCCCTCTTGCTTTGCTGAGATAGAGGTTATTTCTAGTATGGTTCTTTCTAGACTTTCTTGACTGAATTTCTTGCCTCCAAATGAGGTCAAGCATTGCTATATATACTCGTTTTCCCATGTCCTTTTGGCTGACTTGATCACTTGGAGGAGGGATGGCATCTTCTTCTATATTTCTCCCTTCGTTGTAGGCTAACTTGAAGAGGATTAGTGACAAGGTCTTGGAGGATTAATTTACATAGACAAGTGTGACTCTTTAAAATGTGTAACATGTCTTCATTACATGACAATGACTCTTTAGACTTTTATGACTAGATGGAAAAGTTCCTAAGGGCTCTCAATGGGAGCCTATATTAAAATAAAATATCTTGCTTATGAAACCCATGATGCAAGAAATACAATAATTTAATTTTTCTTCTTTACATTTCTTACATAAAAATCACAATCACATGTCATTATGAAGACAGAACCTAGTTACACTTTTTAACAAGGGGTATTGATGCTCTGGTTGTTGCAACTTAATGAATTTCTCATATTTCCAGGATGAAAATAATGGAAGAAAAAGGATTCCTGCATATCCTACTTTCTATGTTAACAATGTGTTCTTAAATATGTGATATGTTCTCTGTCATTTGCATGAAACTCCCTTATCTTTGGTCAATATCACCATGAAATATGAATTTTTGTCTTTATGGTAGAGATATGTTGGTGTGACACTGCCCATGATAAGTTTGATTACTCATAGGTATTATAGATTTAATAAACAATGTATGGTTGGAAAATATGATGCACAATCCTAACAAGGTGTAAGGCATAGCATGTGATATGATTGTCCATATATTTGAGCAATGACCGGTAGTAATATGTGTGTAATACTTACATTATACTATGTGATTCTTGTTGAGGAATCTAACCTTAAATGACTCTCAACGTGGTAGGTGAAACACCTACATAATTTACTACAATGAAACCAAAATAACTAGACAACTCGCAACTATATATGCATATGCATATGCTCCTACATGAAGAGAGAATTCACTCTAAGTCCAAGATTTAAACTACAAACCTTGTATATGAGGACTAGTGAGTCTGACTAATTGCAGCATCAATTGTGATTTCAGTAATTGCCTCATTGGGTTCTTGTGTAATATAAGAGATGCTACAACACTATAACTTAACCCTTGTTGCATAGACTTGTATTTGTGTGATGTGGTGCTTATTGTGTTATAAACACGTTATAAATTATACAAGTTAACAATAACTATATGCGCACCTCAAGAATGTGTTATAGTCCTTGAGCAATTGGTAAACTCGCTATATCCTTAACCATGTAGAAATTACAATATTTAGCATGTATGGAACTACAAGAGAAACACGATGTATAAACTTGGTTTTGTTCTTAATGGTTCGTGAATCTTGATGGGAAAACTATGCATCACAAACTGATATGAGATTAAGGATGATAATAAATCATGTGTGCTCAAGGATGACAACTGCATGAGGAGTCTAATGGTAGTCTGTCTAAGGTTGGGAGGTGAGTATTGGCCCAAGATCAATTGCTCATGTGCATTTAAGGAAATAAAATCTTGTAAACAATAAGTTTTTTTGAAGTTCATTCATATTGAATCAGTATGGGTAATGATCTATTCACGATTTGTATGTTGAATTGTGAGTGTGCTAATACCTGTGTATGTATGGTGTGTACCTACATTTGTGTAATGTACTAGGGGTAGTTATTTAATAAGATTGTATATACATTATTCCTAGGTATTAACATTGTGTTATACAAATCCTAAAATGTTGGTAGGAACAAGGCTTTGCACCAAAGTTTGGCTTGAAATGTAGCGACTAGTGTCATTTTGAATGTTGGTCTCACTTATTATGTTTATGCCTGAGTTAAAATGATTTCCTTAGAAGCCATTTCATTACTATTCCAAACTTCTTCCATCCTAGCATAGAATTAATTTCCTCCAAGTATGTTTACTTCCTCTTAGTGAGGAGTTCACTATTTACATCACAGATTGTCCTAATATTAGTCCAGTAAGCAAGTTTGCATAAGGTCCTAATTCTAGGCCAACAGTGAATTCACTAGCCACCAATAATAGGTCACAATCATTCGTGAAATATTGAGGGAGTAATTGGGATTGATCCCAATTCTTGTAACTACATATAGGTGCAACAAATTCCTCATTCCAGCCTCTAAATCCCAATTTCTCACCAATCATAGGGCTTGGGCTTAGGGCTTTCCATCATAATTTTATTTGGATGAAAAAATGTTTCTTAATGCCATATCAATATCCAGACTAGTAGGTAGGATTTAAAGACTCCCAAACTCATCCAAGTGGACATACAACATTAATACATGAAAAGAAACTAAATCTAAATATGAAGGTATATAAATGTCCATGATTGAAATGCTAAATTTGTTGATTATTCATTTAGTGATGAGGGTCACTAAGGTGATCATGTGACTCATAGGTAGGGACCAGGGTCTAATCACCAAATCCTACTAAAGGGTCAAGCACTATAGGTAAAAAGTGCTCAATGGTGGAGTCCATGGAGGAAGGAGATTATCTCTCGCGAGGTATTTCATTGAAGGGTGCAGGTCACATGGCACACATGATCGATGTCAAGGCATAACGATTTCGAGTAGTCAATGGTGGATTGAGTTCTACGATGAACGATAGGAATCCAATGCGACACTCCCCTACTTCTCCTTACCATGATGGGGATGAGCCTTCATATATTTTTTATTAGGTGCGGATGAATGTTGACAATTGGATTGAATAGGAATAATTCCACCTCGAAACCATGAGTGCAACACCCACCAGGTGACCTCATAGGGAGGAGGGGGTGGGGGTGAAATTAGATCAAATTCATCAATTGTATAACCTCCCTTAGTTATCAAATTATTATATGGTCCAAATACTAGGAGGTTTGTATAACCTCCCTTAGTCATCGGATTATTATATGGTCCATATACATGAGGAAAGAGTGTCCCATTGGACATTAATCATTGTATTGATAGTCTAGTATATGATGTTCCCCGATGATTCATGTTCTGTAGATTCGAGAATGTTTTAGCAGATAGAGTTGAGCAGAGATGGGACATGATATGATGACATGATACATGTGATGATTATATGATGCAGTTGGAATTTTTCCCTATCTGAGAGAGAGTGTTAATTTTTTAGCTTAGTTACAAATTCCAATCATGGTATTAGATTCCTCTTTTCGAGAGGACCAATTTTTACCTTTGAAACACTCAATTTGGATAAGGGAAAGTGTATTTTCGAAGTGAAGCCCACATTGTGAAAATTGTGAAGGTTGGTCTAAGGAAAAATTACCTCTCCAAAGTTGCCCATAATTACAAGTGACCTCATGCTCATTTGGACATGATCATCATGCATATTCCTACTCTCTCTCTCCATTGGATTGGTTCACATAGGTTTGAAGTTTGAAGAGTTTGGTTCGTATAGGTCTGAAATTGTAGGGTCTGAAGCTCGCATATGTGATCTAGGGTTTTGATGTAGCTTCATTCTTGCCACATTGAATTTTCAGTTACAACCACATGAACGCAAGCCTATCCATGTGGTTGGATCATTTCAACCGCACACACATACATTCTTTTTGTGTGGTTGGAAACTAGGGTTTCATTTTTACAGTTGACCGCAATTGATCGCAGGCTGGAAAAAAACCTATGATTAGTATTATTTCTGGGTTTATATTTCTAAACATTGTTGGGTTTTTTGTTGGATAGATTTTTTATTGAAGATATGAATCATTATACTATCTGCTGAACATTTTATGACAATCTAATATAAGAAAAATTTCAAAGGGTTCCCCCTTTGTGGGGTTTTTCCCTAGTCGTTGACAAAATATGGTGTCTCTTATTGATGTGTTGATTGTCTCGTATTGTCATTGAATTACTGTTCTATCTTCAGCTACTATTTATTGATGAAAATAATTAATTTCTATTGAAAGATTTGTAATTAAAGAATTGAATTGGGATAAAGTAATTGAAATAACATAGACCGGTGTAAAATTAACAGAATTACTAGGTGGAGCAACAAAAATCGAATATATAACCAAATTACTCTTTCAAAAGCCTTTTATAAATCCAATTTGAAGGAAATCATCTAAAGATGATCCCTATGGATGTAGTGAAGCCCCTCTTGGGCCAAACCTATAACATTATGGATTCATTGGCCCCTGAGAAACCCAAAATGGTCAGTAAAGATGTTGGAGGAGAGGATGTTTTTTAAGTGGAGGGAAATTATTTTGAAAATGATCTTATAGATTGTATTACAGAGCAAGATATATTTGAAAATGTCAAAAGAGGTATTTTTCACCTTGGGGATAAGGGCTAAAAATCTAGAGTTGAAGGGGCCAAGATCTGTCCACTTATTCTAGAATATTCCCTCACATGCAAAAGGTCCTCCCACAAAAAGTCAAAACAACCAATATTTAATTCAATAGGTAGCCCATCTAACCTTGGAATCTTTCCTTTTTGGAAATTGTGAAGTATGGTTTCAAGTTCTTCCATGGAGAAAACCCCTATTAAGGTCTCATTTTCTTGCTTGTTCACAGAACACGGAAAATGAGTAGCAACAAGGAGTATATGATTTATATTGACTCTACTTGCACCAATATAAATATTTTCAAAGAAAATGTTTGGGAAATATCCTAAAAAGAGGTAGCTTGGGAGCCATTTTCCCTATTTATGCACCATATGGTATTGATAAATTTTATATGATTGGAATAATGATGAATTTTTTTGGAGTTTCCATACCCGCCTGAAGCCAAAGGGATCTACTTTTCATCCTCCACTCTTTTTCCTTATCTAGGAGAATCTTTCTTTTTTGTGCTTCCAAAGATTTGAATTCCTAGCACTGGGTGTCATTGTGCATCCCGAACCCTTCCCCTTCTAAAGTGGTGTTAAAGTTGGATTCTATATCCTCCAATGATTTTGCACCTTATTCTCATTTTTTCTTTCCCTGGGATATGGATACATATTTTCCCCACTTAATATTTTTTTCAAATTGAAGGGGCAGAGGATGTTTTGAAACTGTCATCATAGGGGACCCAGATGGATTGAATAACTTGTAGAAAAGAAGGATCCTCAAACCAGTGAGGATTCAACTTCAAAGGTATTATCACTCAGGTTGTTCCCCAAGACTTGTGAGAAAAGGGAATACAGCCGAGGTAACCATTAACCAAACTTTTATATGCAATTTCTAGCCAGATTGCATCCAGAGAGGGCTCTCTCTTTATAATTTAACTTTGTTTTTTGAAGTTTTTATGCTAGTTATGATGTGCAGAGTATTGTTTTAAATTTGTTTGGATGGTGATTTTAAACAGAGCTAGGATGCAAGTCTGAAAGATTTTATTCCATTGGGCAATGGAGTCTATGAAGATGGACTGTTGAGTGTGTTTCTGTGATGATGGGCAATTACTACAGAGCAAGATAATCAGTTTCGGAACAATATTGAAAGCTAGAAATTGATGGGATGTAAGCTAGGGGGCAAAGGGTAGTCAAGAATCCTTTATCATGGTGGCAGAGGGAAGGTGCTTGAATATTTTCAAGGAGCAGTGAAGAATTCCTTGGCAATTTTCAAAGTGAAAGAATTAGTGGAAACAGAAGCATCTAAGAATTTCTGTTTATGCTAGTTCTAAAGAAAACATAAATAACAGTAGGAATTGAACACAGAGTGTATTTAAACAAGTTTTGGGCTATTCTTTTTCCCTGTTGTTAAGATTATGAAACATATATGAAATTTGCAAACATAGAAAACACAAAAACACAGTTTAGAATAACTTATTGAGCCAAAGAAAGACACAGGAATTCTGTAGCAGGCCCAGAATCATCAAATCCACATTCAGAAGGTCCAGTAGCAATGCATTTCAACAGCCTTTGTATTAAGAAATATCAGAGTTACAGCACAGTCCAAGAGGAGAATCACCAACCCCGAATACATTCCTTGGGGGGGAATTTATACAAAAAGAGAGTTACAAAATATCTTGTGGATAAGATATGAAGTAATAACTTCCTCCACCTACTCTGTCAGAGGAATAAATGCAGAAATAAAGGTGGGAGTTATTGTGGTTGTGCTGGCTGCTTTAACTGACAAGATATTTTAGACTTTTCAACCCAGGAATTCGGCTGGTAGTTGTGTATTTAATTTGCATTCCTGTGTTGTTGTCCTGTTCCTTTCACCTACTCTTGATTTATCTTTAATGTGTCCTGATCCTCGCTTGAGCTCCTTCCTCCATATCTGCCACATGTCTTGCTATTTGACCAAGTGTACATAGGCAGAAAGATCAAAATTACCTAGGTAAAACTTCCAGCATACTCTGCCACCACTGTTCTGTGGGCAACTGATGTCTTTGTAGCTTCACAAGTGTTTCATAAGCCTCAGTATACCTGTATAAGTTAGGCTTTACTTCAAAAATATGATTTATTTCATGTTCTATAAAAAACAAATTTTCCAATTTGTCATATAAACTTTGTCCAGAAGGAGGTCCAGTGTCTTCTGAAGTTCTGGATGATGCAGTGATCTGATTTGTTACATACATGTTTACCTTGTGAGCATACTGTTGATGTGATAACAGTTTTTGATTACTTGTTAGTAAACTGGGTAGACCCTTCTACTGCAAGATTGTGAATTTCTCTTTGAAGGCATTAATGTCCATCTGCATCTCTTGGCACTTCCTTTCCAAAGTCTGTACAAAATTTCTCATTGTTAGCACCTTCTTCACTGTCAAAATGGTGCATGTCCTGTCCAAGATCTCCAAAGCTGCTAACTATTCTTTAGTATGGGTATTCAAAAAATGGATAAACCTATTGGCCTGCTCAGGCATATTTCCCAATGTTGCCTTGGCCCTTTGAATTTGCTCTTGTGCCCTTTCTATCAATTCAAATTGTTCATAGATTGTTTGAATTGATAGCCATTGGTCAGTAATGGACTGGCCAATCTTGGTCCACAAAATCATTTTAATGTCTGCCAGAGGTTTATGCAAGGTGAGATCCTTTTCCAAAGATTTCACCTTGTTCTCCAAGGCCTTCACCTCTCTGGTCTTCTCTGCCACTGTTATTTTTGACTTGCCATAGCTCACCTCTAGCTTGGCTAGTCTTTCTTTTGCCTCTTTGAGCTCTGACATTTGAGCTTCTAGTTTTTTGACTGCCTTCATCATTTCTTCCATCCTCATGCTGGTCTCTGGCTCTGTTATTGCTGCTATAGCATCTGTAGTTGTTGTACCTGTTGTTGATGTTGGCTCAGTGGGAGGGATTGTTGTTGTGTTTGTGGGGGGAGCAGAGACAATTGTTAGAGTTGTTTCAGGTGGCTGGGAGGTCGACTCTCCCTGCTTAGCTTGCAATGCTTTCTCCAACTCTTGCTCTGTCTGCATTAGTCTTTGATTCATTCTCATTAACAAATCCATTACATCCTCTTCTGCTTTTTCTTGTGCTAGTTTTGTTGTTTGTGGATGCATGGTGACAGGCAGCTTCAATTGCTTTCTAAGGGCAGCAATATCTTCCTCCTTCTTCTTTATCAATGCTTTGATGCCCTTGGCATCCTTGGGATCATGTCCCAACTGAATAATTATTTATTCTAGAGTCTTTATTTTGTTGTCTTTGGCTAGAGAAGAGATCTTCTCCAAATCCAATTGAGAAAATGTGTTACTCAATGACTCTTTTAATTGGTGGGCTAGCATTGCCTTGTCTACCAATGTAGCATATACCATTTCAATCGTTTTTTTGTGCAATTCTATTTGGTCCATTGGGTGTATATCTTTGGCAAGGACCTCTAGATTGGTCCTCATGTAGTCAGCTGCAGACTGTGGTTGTTGAACCTTGGGCTTGAAATGACTTAAGATCATTTTCTCCTCCTTGATGTCATAAGCTGCCATTAGTATTTACTGTTTGGAGGGTGTCATCTTGAGAAATTGATCATAAAACTGAATTCTTAATGACTCATTTTGAGCCTTAATCTCCATAAATTATTGTTTGATATCTGATCATTTCTTGGCTTGTGACCTTGAGGAGGAGACTTCCATTCCATGCTACCTCTCCCCTTCTTGTCTGTGAGAGCTAGCGGAAGTCTGTTGGCTGATGGACCTCTCTCCTCTTGTGCTTTCAGTGATTTCTTCCACAATGTCCTCTTCAGGTAGAGTATCTACCCTTTGCCTTTTGGCTTCTTGTTTTTCTGTTGACCCACTTGTAGGTGTGGTCTCTTCTCGGTCTCTTTTCTTACTTCTTTCCTCAGGAAGAGGAGTCTGCAATGCTGGTACTTCTGGTGCTTGTGCCTATAGTGAAGGGGCTTGCCCTTGACTGTGTTCTTTTGAGGTAGTTGGTTGTTCTTCCATTGTTTCTTGCTCTGCAACTACTAACTCCTTTCCCTTTGTTGTCCCTGTTGTTGGTGTAGTCCTTTCCTAGGCAACTTGTTGTGAAGTTGTAGTAGTTGATGAGCTTTCCCCGGTTTGCTATGGTATTTTGAATGACACCTGCCCAAAAGAATCTAAGTCAAGAGTTTTTTTTCCAAATTTTTCATGGTTTGTTCCATTTTCTGTTCCTCAGTAAACTCTTCAACTAGTGTGCCCTCCACCCACTCATCTTGGTTGGCAAACTTTTCTATGTTAGGGATGTTGCAATGTTCATAGGGTGCCAGCCTATATTTTACCCTTCTTGCATTGATAAAGCCGTTTGGTTCATAGGGTACCCACCAAAAGCTTCTCTTGAGTCTAAGTGTTTGACCCAATATTTCATCAGCATCCTTCCATCCCTCTTTCTTGTTCATAACAAAGGGGCCTAACTGGTCTCTGAGTTTCAATCGAGCCTTTTTATTTGTGCTATGGAAGTGACTTGGATCTGAATTGATGAATTGCCTGAAATATTCCGAGGCAAATAGTCTCATTGGCACATATCTGGGTAGCCTGTAGGGGCATAGCTCACAGCCATATATCCTCAGAATAGTGTGTTTCTGGTAAAAGTACCAGTCACCTATTTTACAGTTTTTGGAGAGTTGTAGTATCTTTTGCATATCATATGTCAGTCTAGGAGGAGGAGTTCTCATCAGGAGAGAAGAGATTGGGTATACAAACATGTCAATAAACTCACAATAAGAGTAGGGAGAGCTGCGGACTTCATGAAAGATTAGGGTCCAAAAAATCACAGACCTCCTTTCCCCTTTATGGTCCAATTTTCTAATGGGGAATTGGAAGATATCTGGCTGATAATATAAGAACAAATGATAGATATAGGATGAATATTTAAAGATTCCCTCCCTGTCTAGCCTCAATAATTGGTCATGTATCTTGTTGGCAATAAATTTGGCATAGTTGTATTCGACAGCAGGGGGCTGCCCTGGGGTAAATATAGACATCATAACCAATATGGTTTCATCAATATGCTCACTTGTCTTGAACCCCAGAACAAAAGATATCATATCAACAACTAATCTACCCACTTCAGTGAAAGATGCATAGTGGAAAGGAGGTGGCTCCTTAGGCTGGTGATATGCTCTCATAAACACTTGGGCAATTCTGGTTATCTCTGAGCTAGAGAGTTTGGGACCTTCATCCAGCAAGAATTTCATAGTAAGAGGAAACTGGAGGTGGGTTGGTTTGAAGTTCAGCATTTTATTTATAGAGTCAGGAGTAATATGAAAAAGGGTAGTTCGAGATGGACTCTTAACTGCCCTGTTAGTTGGCTCATAGTTCTCACAGCAAAGGTGAATGATCTCAAGGAATATATTCACAGAGGGGAGGTAGTATATGGGTAGATTTGATTCCCATATGCCATAGACATCATTTTGGTTTAAGTAGTTGTTTCTGAGCTCGCAGACTGCTTGCAGATGGTTTTGGTAGCCTACTAGGTCTTGGATTAGATAGTCTTTATCAGCTAAGGGTGGATGTTCCAATTCCTTGTGGGGTGCATTAAGAGGAGTGATGTTCAAGGCTACTGTACCTTCCATGGCTAAACTCTGTTGCCTTTAAAATTGGAAATTTTGGCTCTGTGCAAGCAAAATAGGCAAAACAATGGCTGTGTGGATTTCTCCGGGATTTTCACCGTTGAAACTGGTTTGTTGGTTTTAATTTAGCTCTGTGGATTGAATTTAGCTGGAGAAACAGAACTTATGGGCTTCTTTGGCACAATGGGAGACAATTGTGGACAAAAGGTAGTTTTCGGGATTCCTTGGAGAACTTGCAGGGCCGAACGAGCTCAATTTTAGCTCACTGTGCGGATTTATGGTGAATTTGGCAAGACAGAGGTTATGGTGGGTATTTTTTGCAGCAACAGAGTGTTTCTTCTTCAAATTATAGGTGTTGTGGGTAATTTTGCAGTGAAATCCAATAAAAACAGGGTCGGGAGCAATTTGTTGTAAATACTTGTTTTCTCGGCGAAATGGTCGATTTGCAAGTGACCAGGTGAGCCAAGGGGCCGAGCTGTGGAGTCAAAGCTGCTGGGTGGCAGACTTGTATGGCGAAAAATGGTCTTTTGCACGTAAATTAGCATGCACAGGTTGCGTACAGAAAACAAAGACAAATGGGCAAAAACAATGTTTTCACCCCTTTTTACCCAAAATTTTAACTTTGGCGGGTTCGGTGTGCTTTTTTTTAATGACATTGGCATGACGTCATTTTGTCGTGTAGCGGGGTATGGATGTTGACATGGCAGGTGACGTGGCATGTGACGTGGCGGGTGATGTGTCAGGTTACGTCAACAGATAGGCAGGCGGCAAGGGGGGTGACGTCATCAGGTGACGTGGGCATGACATCAACAGGGAGGCGGTGGGGTGGTAAGTGGTATTCCCCGCACTGCCTTTGGAGGAAAGTGGTATTGGGGGAGGGGGCTCTGAACACGCCGGGCACTTGACACGCATCCTCGGTACGGCGAAAATACCGCCCATCCCCCGGACGCTAAAGTTCGGCATGTTAGGGCTTCCGATATTGCCGACAGTCGTTGGATCTGTCGACGATGATCGGACAGCTGCCAGGTAATGAAGGTGGTGGCAGGTTATCTACGGGGGACCCGCTTTAATATTTTGGGTTTTTGTAATGTC
This sequence comes from Pinus taeda, assembly GCA_000404065.3. Lineage (NCBI taxonomy): Eukaryota > Viridiplantae > Streptophyta > Pinopsida > Pinales > Pinaceae > Pinus > Pinus taeda. The sequence goes on from APFE030261492.1 coordinate 23,104, forward strand.
TGTGGTGTATTTTCGACTTTGGGTTAAATGGGTTTTGGGGGTAAAAATGCGGGTTTTCGGCTATTTATTTAGCCAGAGGCTAAACAAGTCCCAATGGGGCACGTGGAGGGTTGTTATTGGCCCTGGGTGGACCAATAACTCCCTAAAAAAAATTTAAAATATAGCTATAGTTAGCCAAGGGTCGGGGTATTAGATTTTTTAGGGATTTTGTGTATTTTTACCTAGTAAGGCAGGGGAATATACATAGGAGCTATATAATAGTGTTAGTAGGTTAATATGACTATGTGGGATGGGTTTGTATGGTTTAGGCTAAGTTTACAGAGTGAAAACTTAGGCATGGGGGGAATGAAAGGATACTCAGTTGTGAAGTCTAGGAAACTTGGCAAAATGGAATAAAGACATTTTACACAAGAAATGTGGCTTGTTTTGCCTAGGTGAAAATACATTTTCACTTAGTTTTTTTATTATGAGACGAAGTGGACTAAAGGTAATGAGCAAATCGCATTGCCATTGGGGGGTGTTAGTAAGTGTTTCTTGGGAAAATGGGGAGGGGAATTAGTCATGCTCCATTTGTTTTGTAGCCACCTTGCCATGGTACCTTATGATTTTTATGAGATGAAAACTTGTTCCAAAGGAGCAAATTGCTCATATACCTACTTCTATACCATCAAAACTGCCTACCCAACCTAGTATACCTAACATTTTCTCTTCATTTTCGTTGGGTGCATTTGAACTAACAAACCCTGACTCTTCTATTTTCTTTTAGCTGTCCTCCTATCTAAGTCTACCCTTATCTCTTACAGGGCTCAGATTAAGCTGTTGAGACCCTTTGCTTCTCTACCTAACTACTTGTTTGCCAAGCTTGAACTGTTTGTGCAGACCTTTCTTTTCTATTCTAAGACAAGTAAATTCAAACATGATCTAGCCAAGATTAGACTATTTGGCTATTCATCAACTGTGGCAAGAGTTAACCACCTATACATATTGAAATTCTTCAAAATATGGAACCTTTGCAACATGAAAAGGATGAACATATTTGGCACTTCTCCAGTCAATCATGTAAAATGAAACCTATTGGTATAGGAATCTAACAGTGGCTCCACTTGGGGATGGCTTTTCCAAGTGAAAAGTCAAGAATAGCAGGTCATATGGCCTTATATTCAG
>APFE030261496.1:1977-39434 GCA_000404065.3 Pinus taeda
GCTTCTGAGCCTACATGAGTTGTAGGTCGGCTTGATAATAATTCCATAATCAAAATAAATTCATATCTCCATGAATACTTATCGGAATTGGATGATCTTTATATCAATCCTACACCTCTCAACAAGAGGAATCTAATGAACATATTATCAGCCATGAATAAGATGATCCACATGAAGTTTTTCCCTAGTTTCCAATTTTAACACTCCCTCTCAACTAGGGATAACTTCATCTGCAATCTGTCTATCGATCGTTACTATTCATCCATCAGATGCACTTCCCTGTACAGCCTGACCCTTGCCCTGCTCTACTCTATTCTGCCTATTCCGCTTTGTCTTGTTCTGCCCTATACTGATATGTATTGTTCTGCTTTGCTTTTGTCTGAATTATGAAGAAGAAGAAATGATCAAGGATGTATCATACTGACTCAAAGTCAATCTCAGAGTATGTACCACTGGTCCCAAACCAGTCTCAAGCAACCTGAAGTCAGCGTCATAGTGAGTAAAACTCCACTGGTCCCAGACCAATATCATCCTCCACTGACTCAAAGTCAGTCTCAGAGTGCATACCATTGGTCCCAGAAGAGTCTCAACCGACCTGAAGTCAGCTTCATAGTAAGTACCACTCCTACCACTGGTCCCAGACTAGTATCGCAGTCTCAAAGAGTGTACCTCTGGTCCCAGACTAGTCTCAACGGACCCGAAGTCAGCGTCATAGTATGTACCACTCTCACTGATCCCAGACCAGTACTGCACTGACACGAAGTCAGTCTCAGAGTATGTACCACTAGTCCCAAACCAATCTCAACTGACCCAAAGTCAGTGTCATAGTATGGTACAACTCCTACCAGTGGTCCCAAACCAGTATCATTGATCCCAGATCAATGGAGGTCATCCTAGTGTAGGGAGTATGGTAGATACAATGATGCGTCCATCAATAGTACTATGGTCCCTAACTTCATTTCCCTGCTCATTAATCAGATGAGAGGTACTTCCCATGAGTCCCAGACTGCATGGGTAGGATGCCTCGATAGGAGAACTAATCAATCCTATCCTCACAGGAGAACACATCAATCCTGCTACAATCACCATGGAGAACACATTAATCCAGGCCGCCATGGAGAACACATCAATCTAGGCCTCACAAGAGAACACATCAATCTTGCTACAGTTGCCATGGAGAACACATCAATCCAGGCCTCACAGGAGAACACATCAATCTTGCTATAGTCTCCATGGAGAACACATCAATCTAGGCCTCACAGGAGAACACATCAATCATACTATAGTTTCCATGGAGAACACATCAATCTAGGCCTCACAGGAGAGCTAATAATCCTACTACATAAGAGAGCGAATCATCCTATTCCACAAGAGAGCGAATCATCTTATCCCACAAGAGAGCGAATCATATTGTTCCAGTGCACACCACCAGGGGAGAGTGAGTCACCCTGTGGTCGTATGTTACTCCAGTAAGAACCGCAAGCCCTCAGAGCTCCTAGAGTTCAATGTATGCAACATGCAGGACCCTTGTACAAGGGTTTCTTGATGACTTCAAGTTGTTTGGGAAAATCACAGATTATATCTTCCCTCAGAACTTTGACAAGGTGTATCGACTCATACATCATCTTAATGCGATAGAGCCTCCTTGCTCATCGTCTTACCATATCCCAGATGATGTCTATCTGCTGGAGCAATCGAAAAATACGAGATTCCTCAATAATCAAATCCCACCTCTAGTTGTTACAGAGAATCACAGTGGTATGTGTTCAAACATCTCACTGAAGAGCTTCCCCAACCAGGCAGCTTCATACGAGATCATACTCATAGATATGTATCTGGTCACAGTGGTGCTTATGGAAACTAACTTCTACTTCCTGCTCATCCATTATATTGAAGCAGAATCACAAGGAGAAACAGCACCCGGAAGTGCTCTTACAGTCCTCCACATTGCCTACCCAATCATCATCCATGTATCCAAATAGTCTCACATCTCTAGTAGTGTATCTTAACCCATAAGTGATAGTGCCATGAAGGTATCTCAATAAATTCTTGGCACCAATCCAATGTATGTGGTGGGGTTCAACCATATGTTGACTCAATGTGTCGACTGCGGAGCATATATCTAGACGGGAGTTCACTAAGAACATTAATGCTCCGACGAGTTGTCGATACTCGGTAGCATTTCGTAAAACAGGTCCAGCAGCACTACCGCTTAACTTCTTGAAGTCAAGCTCCATCCGGGTAGTTACAGGCTTGCAGTCCACCATACCGAATCTTTCCAATATCTTCACCACATATTTTCCTTGAGATAGGAAATTTTCCCCTGGCTTTTGCCACACTTCAAGTCCTAGGAAATAGTGCATTAGTCCTAGGTCCTTCATTTCAAATTCAAAAGCCAACTCCCTCTTACATTTGAGAATGAGAGGGTCTGCACCTGTTAGAAAGAGGTCATCCAAATACAACACCAGTATGAGAGGTTTATCATCGTTAACCTTAAAGTAAAGGTTAGGACTAGCTTCACTCCTAGTGAATCCCAACTTCATCAAGTAGCTATCGATCGTCTCATACCATGCTCGAGGTGCTTGCTTCAGCCCATAGAGAGCCTTCTTCAATCTGCATACATGAGATTTTCGATCATAAATCTCAAATCCTTCAGGTTGCTCCACATAGACCTCTTCTTTAATCGAACTGTGTAAGAACACGGTCTTGACATCCATCTGATGTAGGTTCCATCCTTGTGAAGCGGCAAGGGCTATGATGAAGTGAATGGTCACATATTTGGCAACAAGTGCAGATATCACATCATATTCTATACCTTCCTTTTGGGAGAAACCACGAGCAACAAAACGAGCCTTATACTATTTCATACGTCCATCTGTTGTAGATTTATCTTGTAAAGCCAATTTGAAGTAACAATTGTCTTGTCCCGGGGTCTGGGAGCTACTTCCTAGACATCATCTAAGAATGATGAAGGCTCATTTTGTATGATTGTGCTCATACTAGTCAAGTATCCCTGATACCTGTTGGGTTTCTTAATTTCACGAAAGGTTCCTCAGGGTGTAGCATGTCTTTTAGCATCATCAAGTATCCCCCTAAGCCATGAAGGCCTCTTCCTAGAAGAGGAAGGCTCAGGTGGATAAATAGGATCCATCATTTCTTCCACATCAAACATTGTTACATCATCTACCCATAGAGACAGCTTCAACAATCATATGATGCCACACCATTCTGCTCTGGAGTATGTGGTGTAGTAGTCTCCCTCTTAATGGCAACCTCAGGTATGCCTGAGTGAACAAATTGAAATATATTGGAGGTCTTTCTTAGGCTTGAGGGGAATGGTCCCCTTTTAAGCTTTCCTTCAGCACATCCCAAACATACACCTTTTTTCTCTACTTGGAAATCGGGCATCCCTGTTACCATTTGTCTTACATCGGGTAGAGATTTGTAATCAAGGTGGGCAAACCTTCGATGCCAAAGTTCGGACTGAAGAGTTGTGTCACAAGACATGACACCTAGCGAACTTCCACTGACCTGATATAAAGAATCAACTCGAAACCCAAGAGTGAAAGCATCTTTAACATTATTTTTCCATATATGTACCTTGCCATTGCTCAAGGTTACCTTGTAGCCTTTGTCTTCCAATGTTGAGATGGATACCAGGTTCTTTTTGAGATCAGGTATATATAATACATCTTGTATGTGGATCGTATTACCTTGATTCAATTTGAGAGAAATGTTGCCTTCACCTTTCACGTGGTATTTCATGTCATCTCCAAGGACAATTTCCAGGTTAGTTTCTTTCTCTACTAGATTTTGGAGTACTTCTTTGTAACCAGTGAATTGTCTCCAGGCACCACTATCAATGAGCCAAATTCCCATTGATTTTGAAGGAGCGAAGGTAGATAGAGTAGCTGGTAGATAATATTCAGCCTGCTTATTGTCAACAGTGTTAGGTTCATAGTTGGAATTTCTAGCCTTCTTGAATGGTTGCCCTCTTCCTTGATTTCTAGCATTCCTTTTACCTTTGCTATTGAATTTTCCATTCCTTCGATTACCATGAGAGGTATTTTGATCATCGTCATGGTGAGAGTCCTTTCTATTAGCGCATTCCCTTGCATAGTGACATGCTTTATTGCAAATGTAACATCATCCTTTTCTTCCACCCTTAGGTCTAGCCTTTCTTTTCGATTTAGACCTAGAATTATTTCTTTTCTTAGCATGAGAAGAAAAAGCAATAGGAGGACCTTTAGGGAATGGAATTTCTTCCTCTTCTTCCCTTGTTTCTTCTTGCATGCATCTAGCCATTAATTCCTTGAAACTAAGAATTACATTATTGTTTAGAAGAGTAGTCCTGAACACGTACCATTCGGATGGTAATCCTCCAAGAGTCGTGAGTGCCATTTCTCTATCATTAATAGTCTCCCCAATAGATAGGAGATTGTTATTGATCTCAGTAATTCTTAAGAAGTATGCTTGCATACTCTCATCTTTACTCTTCTTGATTTCCCTCAGCGTATTTCTAAGAAACAAAACTTGATTTGCATCATTAACTTTAAATAAACTTACCAGTCTATCGTAGATTTCCTTGGAGGTGCCCAGTTCAGAGATGTAGGCCACCAAGTGCTTGTCGATAGAGTCCCGGATGATCTTCTTTGCTTTAACTTTTTTGTTCTTCCATTTGTTCCTGGCAGCAGGAGGTGCATTTGTTAGAGGCTCAATAATATTGCCTCTCACATAATCCAACACTCCTTGATCCTTAAGGGTTAGATCGATAGACATCTTCCATCCGTGATAGCCAACTTTTTCATGGAGCTTGTCTTTGGCAGGAAAGAGTGTTGAGGACCCCATCATTCTTTTAGGATAGCCTTTCCAATCTTCTCTTCGATGATTACTCTTGCTCTTGCTCGGGCTTTGTCTCCACCTCAGCGCTGATACAATGTTAAGTTATGGTATGTTCTATGCTTATAACGGTTTACTCCTTTTTCTTATTATATTCCACATATTAGTAATCACATGTACATAAAGTAAAGTGCAGATAGAACATTAAACGATCGATAGAAAACAAGCCAAGACAAGAGACACAATATGTGGCAACTAACCAGGGACAAACCCCATAATGTGTGGGGAAACCCTTTGATCAAATCTTCTTTTATCTTCAATAATTCAGCAAAGAGAAATAGTACAATAAATCTGATTTATATCAATAGTAGCAAACCCTAGATCAGCAACATCAGCATTAGCGGCTTCATCATCAAACTAGGGCAGACGATATCTCATAAACCGATTGTTGGATCGGCTTGATTCCACCACCAAAAGTTGCGGCTTTCAAAGGAGGTTCAGATGAACCTACATCACAGTTTAGATGAGGAGATATTCTAGACCACGCAGGTCAAACTTCACTTCTGCAGTTGCAGCTTTAGTTTCAACAGCTTCCTTCAAACTAGGGTAGTTGATATCTTGCAAACCATCTGTCAGATTGACTTGATTCCACCACCAAAAGTTGTGGCTTTCAGAGGAGGTTCAGATGAACCTACAAAGTAGTTTATATGAGGAGATATTCTATTCCACGCAGGTCAAACTTTACTTCTGCAGTTTTAGCTTCAGTTTCAGCAGCTTTCGGCTTCACATGTGTGAGGGAGAGACCCTTTTCTGCACAGTAGAGAAGAGACTCTTTTCTGTGCAGTAGGGAGAGAGAGATGTGAAGAGATGAGTGAGTCCAAATGAGGAAAAATCCTCCTATATTTATACACAACGTTGGTGTTTGAATAGATGCAACTGTTGGGCTTCTGAGCCTACATGAGTTGTAGGTCGCCTTGATAATAATTCCATAATCAAAATAAATTCATATCTCCATGAATACTTATCGGAATTGGATGTTCTTTATATCAATCCTACACCTTTCGACGAGAGGAATGTAATTAACATATTATCAGCCATGAATAAGATGATCCACATGAAGTTTTTCCCTAGTTTCCATTTTTAAGATTTCTTTACTAACCTCTATAGCAGCAACCATACTCTACTTTTGTTGTTGAGAGTGAAACAACACTTTTTAGTTTTGAGACCCAACTGATAGTTCTTCCACCTACAGTAAACACATACCCTGTTGTGCTCCTCCTGTCATCTCTATCACCCACCATATCTACATCAACATATCCCTATAGAGCAATGTTTGAACCACCAAAGCATAATGCTTGATTTGTGGTACCTCTCAAATACCTAAGAATCCACTTCACTGCCATCCAATGTTATTTTCCTGGATTTTTCATGTACCTGCTTACAAATCCCACCACATGTGCAATATCAGGCCTTGTGCAGATCATTGCATACATTAAGCTTCCAACTACTGATGCATATGGAACTTTAGACATATAATCTATTTCTTCCTGAGCCTTGGGACACATTTCCTTACTAATTTTGAAATGGCTAGCCATAGGTATACTAACTGGTTTTTCATTCTGCATATTAAACCTTTTCAACACCTTTTGTATGTACTCACTTCGAGACAATGTTAATTTGTGATTCTTCCTGTCTCTAGTTATTCTCATACTAAGGATTTTTTTTGCAGCACCCAAATCCTTCATTGCAAATGAGTTCGCTAGTTTTCTTTTGAGAACATTTATTTCTTGCATGTTAGAACCTGCAACAATCATGTCATCTACATACAATAACAATGTAATATTACTGCCATCATTTTGCCTTTTGAAATAAACACAATGATCAGAGTGGCATCTAGTATAACCTTGTTCAAACATAAACCTGCCAAATTTTAGATACCACTACCTTGGAGCCTGTTTTAAGCCATACAAGCTCTTCTTCAACCTGCACACTAGTTTCTCCTTCCCTTTTACCTCATATCCTTATGGTTGTTGCATATATACCTCTTCCTCCAAATCCCCATGGAGAAAGGTTGTCTTTACATGTAACTGCTCAAGATGAAAATCTTCAACTACTACTAGACTTAAAATAGTTCTGATTGAAGTCATTTTAACAATAGGAGAAAATATGTCATCAAATTATATATTGTTTTTCTGTGCAAATCCCTTCACCACAAGTCTAGCTTTATACCTTTTTCTACCTCCATCTTCTTCCTTCAACCTGTAAACCCATTTAGTCTGCAATGTTGTTTTACCTGCAGGCAGCCTGAATAATTCCCAAGTCTGGTTAGGTGCTAAGGAGTCCATCTCTTCTTTCATGGCTTGCTCGCACTTCTTCCTGGTTTCTACCTGCACTGCTTCTTCATAACATTCTGGTTCACTAGAATCAGTCAACAATACATAATATAATGAAGGAGAGTATCATTCAGGGGGTCTACTTATCTTGGTAGATCATCTAACACCACTTTCAAGTGTTTGAGGTGCTTGTTGTTGTTGTGGTTGTTGTATTTGTTATTTCTGTTGATCATTATGATTTTCAAGCACCTTGACTTTTTCTGTGATTTCATCAAGCACTGTGTATTCTCTATTTTCCTTTTCCTTATTTTTTTCCTGCAGCAAATCCTTATACAAAACCTCTTAATTGAATATGACATCTCTGCTCCTAATGATTTTGTGCTTTTCATAATCATAAAAGCAATAACCAAAATCATTAACACCATATCCAATAAAGGTACATTTCTTTGATTTTGCCTCAAGCTTTGTTCTATTTTATTTATTAATGTGGATAGAGGCTTCACAACCAAAACTATTTAAAAATGAGTAGTTTACCTTTTTACCTATCCATCCCTTCTTTGGAATACCACCATCCAAGGAACTTGAAGGCCCTTTGTTTATTAGATAGACAACAATATCTACAACATCTGTCCAAAATTCTAAAGGCAATCCTACATGCAATCTCATGCACCTTGCATGCTCCATGATTGTCATGTTCATCCTTTCTAACACACCATTTTCTTGTGGTGTTCCTGGAACTATCTTCTCTCTATGAATTCCATTCTCTGGACAATATCTGTCAAACTCTTTGCTGCAATATTCACCTCCATTGTTTGATCTGAGACACTTCAACATTTTTCTTGTCTCATTTTCAACCAAAGCTTTCCATTTCTTGAAAGTATCAAATACATCATATTTATTTCGAATACAATAAATCTAGGTTTTTCTGGTTGCATCATCAATGAAAGTAACATAATAACGACAGCCACCGGGAGATGATACCTGAGCAGGTTCCCATACATCTATATGCACAAGCGCTAATTTTTCGCTCGTCTTTTCTTTCCCAACTCTGAGGAATCTAACTCTCTTCTGTTTTCCATAAACACAATTCTCATAGAATTTTAAATCAACATGCTTCAAACCTGGCAACAAATTTCTTGAGTGAATAATCTGCATCCCCTTCTCATTCATGTGCCCGAGCCTATGATGCCACAATGTCATATCTTCTCCTGTATAATTAAAGCATTAATAGAATTAGAAATACCATTGCATAAATACAATGTACCAACCTTTTCTCCTTTTGCTATTACCAGGGCTCCTTTAGTGACCTTCCACGTTTTATCTGTAAAAGTGGTTACACATCCTTCACCTCCCAACTGCCCTATTGAAATCATATTTTTCTTCATATCTGAAACATGTCTTACCTCCTTCAATAGCTATTGATTTCCATTCTACTGTTTTATGAAAATTGTACCCATTCCAATTATTTTACAGGGTTTATCATCACCCAATCGAACCTATCCAAAATCTCCTTGAACATAATCATGAAAATGTTTTCTATCAGGTGTGGCATGGAATGAGGCCCCTAAATCTACCACCCAAGCATCAATAGTATTTTCTAATGAAAGAATCAAAGCATCTTGAAACACATCACCTGTCACATTTGCTTCATGATTATTTTCTTGTTGCACATCTCCTTCTCTTCCCTTCCAAGACTTGCAGTCTTTCTTCAGGTGTCCTTTCTTCCCACATTTCCAGCACACTATCCCTAGTATGGACTCGGATCTGCCTTTCCTTGACTTACTGTGATATCCTAGGCTCTTTCCTCTTTCCATTTTTCTTCCCTTAGTCTCTACAGTCAAAGCATTACCTGATGTCTCAACGGAGCTTTTCCGTCGCATTTCCTCACTAAGGATTGCATCGACAACATCATAAAACTTTAAAGTACTATATCCAGAGACAGAGTTACTAATGGCCATAACTAAACCACTCCAACTTTCTAGTAATGAGCATAGAAATAACAGAGCCCTAACGGAATCATCAAAAGTTACCCCTGCAGAACTTAATTGACTGGTAACTGTATTAAATTCATTTAAATTATCAACAACAGATCCACCTTCTAACATCTTCATATTAAATAAACACTTCATCAGAAATACCTTATTTGAGGCTGAGGGTTTTTCATATAGTTTGGCCAATGCCTTCATTAAACCCTCTGTTGTCTTTTCATTTGAAATATTAAAGGCTACCGACGTTGCTAAGCATAGCCGTATTTTTCCAATTTCCTTTCTATCGAGAATATCCCATTATGTGTTTTTCATACTCGTCGGCTTCTTTATCTTTCCGCTCAATGGTAGGTACAAATCTTTGTGATACAGATAATCTTCCATTTGCATCTTCCACAACTGGTAGTTTTGGCCATTAAATTTTTCGACCCTAAACCTACCATCTTTCGCCATTGCTCCCACTCGAACCAAGAACCCTTCTCTCCTGCGAGTTTATCAGCCAAATAGACCTTTAGCTCTGATACCAATTGTTATAAAATTATATATTACAGAGCAATGGAACACATAAAATATATTGCAGAAATATAAACACATAAAACAGGGAGACACAGATATACGTTGTTCATTGAATTTGAGCTACATCCACGGGAAACAGCCAGTCCTTCCTTTTATATTATCCAGCAAATTGAAGAGATACAACCTACAACAAATCTGATGTAACTCCCTCTTCGCTCTCACACAATCTCCTCTCTCTTTCTCACTCAAAATATAGATCTACATAGACCTAATACAATTCCCTCATATATAGCGAGGGCTTGCCTTCTAGGGAAAAAAAAAAACCTAAATTAAACATAACTTCTATCGTCAGATCTTTGCCCAATGAACGACCCAAATTGACTACGAAATTACAACATTTTACAAGGCAATTTTACATCTATTTTTAGCTTCGGAGGTGTTGCCCCCGATCCCTTTCCAGGGGGGGCCTTTTAAATATCAATGTTGACCCCCCCCCCCCTAGACCCCTTTTGCAGCGCAAATATTACAATCAGAGTTGCCACCACATTATGAATTAGGGTCCAATGTGGCGATACCTCTGAATAAAGAAGACAATCTAGCTGCACACCCAACAATTTGAATATCAGAAAGAATCCCCTTGCTAATTTTTATTGTATTATCCATTATAGAGAGTATCAATTGTTAAGTAACTCTAATACTTCGCCAACTTTGGCCATTTTCTCCAATTCAAGTAAATGAAGGGTTAATGGAGACGCAAAGCAACTAATAAAGTGTGATTCTTAAAGAAAGAGAACCAAATGTATTTTCAAAATATTTGAGAAATAAAAGCATATGCAACTATAAGTGAAGAAAAAGCAAGGTAGTTTTCCTAAGTCAAAGGATGGACACAACCCTTGAAATTTTTTTTCTAAGTTCATATGCTCCAATCTATAGTGAATTTGATCAAGAAGCAACAACAACAATGTGTGAGATGACTGACTCTCAAACCTTGGATTGAAGTATGTCGCTCCTCTTGTCCATTATTTTATTATTAACAAATGAAATAGAGTATTAACAACTCCCTTGAACTTTGTATTTTTTCCAATGTTGATGACAATTTGGAAAATTATATGGTGCTTGAAAGAGACTTAGCTGGAAGAATAATCCAATGGCCTTGAATGCCACTATACCTACCTTTTATATCCACTAAACTAGGCCCTCAACATGCACATAGACCATTTATCTTCACTCTTCACAACTTTTATTGCAATATGTATCCAAATACCATATGAAAAAAGAGAATATTAACAGACAAATCAGAGTGTACGACAAATTTTATTCTCCAAATATTCAATGCTTTATGGGAAACTCCATTTCTACAAGAATTCCACATTGTGAATCACAATGGAAATGGCATGCCCAACTATTGAATGGTTAAGAAAATTGAAGTGTAATTCCAACAAATTCTTTTACACAATAAACACCCTCAAACACCCTCCAAAAGTAGGCCACAATCAACATTGTTGTCTCTTGGCAATCACCACCAAACAAATCAAAATCATACAGATGACTCAAAAAAATAGAGGAACCATTGTTTTAAGCCTATAAATTTGAGAAATGATATCTACAACACTAAAAGTGCATGCATCATTAATCAAAAGTGAGCCACAACCCCTCACTTAGGCATTTACTATGGCCCAAATCACTATTGCTCACCACTTCATTTATTTTTTATACTTACATGAATAAAAATCCTAGAGTAACACCCACGAAATGAATAATATTTTTGAGCATATTTTACATATTCAATGTTGATGGAGCTACTACCTTGGAGATATGCGAGCAATCTAACATGGAGGAGATGGTGCTTTGATACCCAAAACCCTTAGCAGATTTGGTGTCCAACATGAATTTTGTTAAATGTGTTTAATTTGCTAAATATTTTTTAAAATTTATGAAACATTGATTCACCCCCCCCCCCCCCCCCCCCTCTTACTGTTTCTAGTTTCCAACATCATTGAATGTGAGAAAATACCATCAATTAAGCATGGTACAAAAACACCTTGATTCATGGCATGCATCCATGTTATTTTTTACACATGTTATCTTATCTAGCATCATGGCATGTCATGGAAAAATCAAATTAAGATTCATCAAAGAGAAATTCGTATTTACAATCTACATAATTTGATCTTATTACTTCAATATTGAGAATTACAAATCATATTTTTTCATTTCAAATTTTTAAGATAATGACACTACTACAATTTAGTGAAACAAAATATGCATTGCCTTCACCTTTAGTCATGAGTTTGGAGTGATTTCCCTATTCAACAACCCTTACATTGTCAGTAACTACCATATTGTTATCATTTTAGATTGTGCTCAAGTGGTGAACTACACCAAAGATCACTCTCTTGGCTATGACTCCCTTATTTCGTAAGTACATGGATTCTAACTCCTTTGTGTTGTAAGGACATGACTATTGTTTTTTGTGATGTGTACAGTTGGATATACCTTGTTCTCTAGTAATTTAATTTATGTAAATAAATTAGTTCAATAAAAATAATAATGCTATTAAAAAACGATATAAAAGATTAGTTCAGTTTATCATTGTCAATATTTTGATATATCTAATTTGGTATTTAATTAAGAAATGTTAAATTCAAATTCAACATTAATTTATATTGACAAATTTATCAAAAACACTGATCATGAATATTAAAAGACAAATATTACATAATTTTTTTAAAATAATATAATTAATCCGAAAAACATTATCAAAATCAATATAGATCACAAAAATCTAAAATCAAACAATATAATCATAATCAATATTTAATATTAATAATAAAACTTTATTATCTAAATGTAAATACCCTTATTAACATTATAACTTGAAATTGTACTCTATGTTTTATTGATATTGAAAATAAATTATAACTTCAAATTGTACTCCTATGTTTTGTGTTTTATTGATATTGAAAATAAAACATAATGATTTTACTTTTACTTATATTACCAAAATAATCATTTAGGGTAACTTAGTTGTAAAAACATGCATATGCACAACCATCGTAGCCTTACTACACTTAGGTCTATATATCATCAAAACGTTTGCAAAGCAGTAGTCTATAACGCGACTTTTTGAAAGCTTTTCCGGCGGATTTTTTTGGTCAAAATCCGGCCGCAATTCATTGGAATCCCAAGTTTGATAGCTAGTTTCTGCACAATCAATGTCTCCCAGGGGTTTTTCAGGGCGCTGAATCCAAATATGCAGTTAAAAAACCATTTTAATTGCTAAAAATCAAGATTTAACCTCATTTCTTCGGCCGGATTCCGTCACGGGAATCTCCAAAAAGTCGCATTATAGACAACTCCGTTTGCAAATGGTTGAAAATTAAAAATAATCCTAATTTCAAAGTATAAAATCAAAGATATTATAATTTTAAAGTTAATTTGAATTAATAATATATATATATAAATATATAATAATAATATATATAATATAATAAAAATAAAGGTATAAATATTATAAAAATGATTTCTTATAATATAAAATAAATAATAATATAATAAAAAGTACTCCTTATTTAATTATATTATAATTACAAAAATTAATATATGGGTTAAACAATATTTTTAATCATGAGATTACTTTACACCTGAAATTTTTAATTGTAAATAGGTTGGTGTAATACATAGGCCAACTAACTGACGTACCACAATAATAATATAACATATATTGAATAACAATTTTTAAAAAAAAAAAAAAAAAAAAAAAAAAGAAAAGAAATAACTGAAGACATCTGACATGATAAATATAATCTATATATAATAAAAAATATATAATATAAAAATATATATAAATAATAAACACACAACTACTTCTATAAATAATCCATATGTTATGAAGTAATCACTTAATTATTATTAATAATTAAAATAAAATTTTAAAAAACTTATTTTGAAATATATATAGATGGACAAACTTACTTTGGAAATGGATGTGTGTATTTGCCCATTTCAAAAGAGAATGCAAATATTTGTGTTGTGTGCATAAATATATATCTTTACTCACCAATTACGTTATAAAATAAAATAGAACAAGTCTTAGTACTGCTTCTTGTGTAGATAGCTAAATTAATGTAAAAAAATAAAAAACTGAAATTTCATATATCTCATTTTGCAACAACAAGACAATTACATTTAAAAAAAAATGTAATAGTTTTTGATACATTTATAACCTATTTTGCAACAAACATTTTGTTCTCAATTGCTTTTAACAATAAATAAAGTAAATAGTTTACCAACCATAAAAATAAAATATAATGATTTAATATTCTTCTTATTTATTAATTATTAAGTATTAAATATATAAAAGATATTAATATAAATAACTTTTCATTTCACATTTAACTTATAATATTTATTTAATTTTAATATGTATAAAAATAATTTTATATATTTCGATATACCATTCTATGATAACCTAAATAATAAATGAAAATAAATAATTGATTTCAATTTTGAACCTGGTTGGCTTTCTATTAACATATATGGTAATATAATTTATTGCAAGTCACAATGCCAAATCCAATTTATTTATAATTTGTGCATACTTTTCATCTCCATGAACCAATTTTCCAGTGAATTATTTCTATGCATGTGCATACTATACCACCGATAACATTGAAAGGGAGAGTAAGGTTTGGCCTACACCAATTCCTTCCGCATCATATGACATTTTTTATAAGATATTTAAAGGATATAATGTACAATTTGCGACATGTTTTTTAAATGTTCAAAATAAAATTTAAGGCATATTCATAATGTATTACAATATTAATTATCCATGCACGTGTCAAATAAAAAATCAAGACACTTAATAAAATACATATAAAGCAATATATATAACTAAATTGGATATTATTTTTTTGGATCCTTGATGTTATGAGGATTTTTTTATTTAAAAAAAATAAATTAAACAAATTTTATTTTTGACAATATGATTTAAAACCACATAAAATTAGTGCATTCATCTGTATCCATTAATCAAAAATAAGAATTCAAATTTTAATAATTCAAAAATTATTTTTTTAGAATTCACCTTTATATACAGATTTAATGGTTTTTTGCCAATGTCATAACACTTACATTAGTGGGTATTCACCAATTAGACCAATAATTGTGATGTCAACTTGTGCTGTAAGGGGTTTTTTGTGTGACACTTAGAAAGATCTGGACTTTGTTTTAAACAATAGAGTATGTTTTTGGGGTAGGGCAGGCCTCTTCGTAACTCCATGGTTTCCAGACTTTGATGCTACAACAATGGTGGTTACAAAGATATCGGTATGGGTGAGACTACACAATCTCCCTCTCTCTTTTTGGCACCATCAAGCATTATAAGGTATTGGAAACACATTGGGGAGTTTTTTTAAGACGGATCAAGAAAGAATTGAAAAAGGATTTTTACCTTTGCTAGGATTTGCATCGAGATAGACCTTATTAAAGGCCTACTAGATCGTATCCATATGACTCATAAAGATTTTAAGTGGACTCAAATACTAGATTTTGAAAATATGGCATTTAGTTGTCACATTTGTGTACAAATAATATATTTGCAGAATACATGTCCATAAATTAAAAAATTGCAAAAAAGGAGAAAGAAAAGACACCAAAAGTGAAAGGTATGGTAGATACCAAATCAACATCTTTGAGAAGACGAAGAAGAAGAAACAAATGAGAATCATCAAAAAGTGGAGGAAAAGAATGAACAATGACCTCAAGTGGAGGAGGGATAAAAGAAACAGAAAAATATCTCACATCACGTTGAAAAAGACATTGAATTAACAATGCTCCACGTACCATAACAACAACATGAAGAAATATATGGCACTCAAGCAGTGAGTGGAACAATGTGGACAAATATATCTGAGAGTTCCGACTCAAACAAAGAAGTTCACATGAAGATGGAAGGAGAAGAAATGACAATAGTAGTGGCTGCTTCCAATAAAGAGGCTCACGAAAGATGAAGAAAAAGAAAAAGAAAAAAGGAGAAGCTAAGTGATTTTTATCACACTTAGCCCTAAAAAATTTATGTAATATTTATAGTTTTTTTCTCTTTTCTAGGCATCAACCAAAAAGTTGACTTGATTGAATGCTTTTGAGCATTTGCAAATGTTATTTTATCTTATTTTCAAATAAATAAATTATGAGTTTTCTTCGAAAAAAAAAAATAAAAATAATTTAATATTAATGTTACAATTTTTAATAACAAATAGAAATTAATTTTAAAATTACAAATTAATGTAAAATAACTTTAAAAAAACAATAAATTCCTTTCAATTATAAAATTATAAAAAATAAATAAACAAAATATAACTTCCCAAAAAATATGCCATATTTAATTACGAAAAAAACACTAACACCTTAAAAACCATCTTTAACTAAATGCGAATGTTAGTTAAGCAGTTGCCTTTAACGCGACTTTTTGAAAGCCTTTTTGGTGGCTTTTTCCGGTCAAAATCCGGCAGTAAATTACTGGAATCACAAGTTTGATAGCTAGTTTCTGCACAATTGTAGCGTCCCAGGGGTTTTCCAAGGTGCTGAATCCAAATATGCAGTTAAAAAACCATTTTAACTGCAACAAAAACCATTTTAACTGCAATTTATTTCGCCGGATTTCGTCACTGGAATCTCCAAAAAGTCGCATTATAGACAACTCCGTTAGTTAATCTTTTTAATTCACCTTTTCTTCGTATAAAATTTTGAACTTCATTGAAAATACTCTGTAAAATGCAAAATAACTCTTTTGAAATTTTAAAAGAAATATTACAACATATACCAAACTCTTAATTGAAGTGGTTTTTTAATTGACAATCGAAAATAAATATTTATTAAAATTGTTTTATAAAATAATATATTATCAGGATAAATTAGCAATTGATTTACATCATTTTAAAAATATAATTAATTTAAAAATATATTAGATATATATTTTAAAATAAAAATTTTAAAAATTTTAATTAAAATTATTAATAATTATAGTTAAAAGGTGAAATTTAATCTCTATAAAATATTCTAGAATATTTTTAATAATATCTACAAATCAAAGATTGAGATTTATCTCCAAAGTAGTTATACTTTGTTCTTCTTTTTAATAAAATTGATTAATTAAAAAATGTCATATAAATATGAGTTATGGTTTTTTGGGCATGTGATATTGGTGAGACATGGCATTGGCTCATAGTATTGTAACAAAGACTATAGATTAAGAATCCCCATGATAAAGTAAGAAATTTTAATTTCGAGTTTAGAAACTTTGGTGAATATTACCAATCCGTGTTATTCAAACTATAAAATGTTTGAGAGTATTTTTGTAAAAATATTCAAATCTATAATGATTTTATATAGTCTCTATACTTTTTTGACAATTTTTAAGGCAAAATATTTTTATTCTATAAAAATTGGGCAAATCATATTTAAAAAAAAATGGAAATTGACAAAGCCTTTTTTTTGGGCGAAACATAGAAAATTAGCTTATTTATGAATATCAGCCCTTAAAATTTTCAGGTATTATATATATGTTTTTTTTAATTTTGCCAATATAAGATGTATCATGAGTTAAATATTTTGATGTCTATTGTCAACCATTTAATTTATATGGTTGCATTAGTAAAAATCATAATAATCTTAAATTTAGTGAAAGAGTTAAGAAACATCACTATTTGATAGAACCTACTAAGTATATAAACTCAATAAAAAGAAATTTAATAATTGAGAAAGCTTCATAATAGCTTAAAGAAAGTTATCTAACAACCCTCTCTCGTGTTGAGTAATTGTCACACTCACCTAATTAGGAATCAATCACATGGATTAATCATCATCTTAGGAACATGAGACTAACCACTCACTCATTTCAGTGGTAGAGGTTTGGCAGTTTACTAATTTCTCCGGGTTTTGGTGTAATGGAAAACCCTAATATGGTATCAAAATCTTGACCTATGTTTGATTCCCCAAGTTGTGTTTCACGGGGAGTGTTGGAGTAATTGTCATATGTAAACTAAAAAGAAAGAAAGAAAAGATAACTACTTTCTTAAATATGATGTGTGAAGCTAAGATAATATTAAAATATAATAAATTAATCTTTTATTTAAAATTAAAAATAAAAAAAAAAATAAAAATAAAAAAAAATATTGAAAATTTTAAAAATAATTAAATAAATACATAAGATTTTAAAAAATAATTAAATAAATACAACATTCTTATGTAGGTTGCAAAAGAAACAAACCTTTTAAGATGGAATGTAAATCAAGGGAATTGAGCCTTCACAAGTGTGAGGAAGTCGATTAAAAAAATAAACCATCCTAAAGGGAAATCATGACACAATGTTAAGAAGGATAACTATCAATGAAATCAAAATATTTGAGAGGACATTCTAAGCTTGTGTGTATGTACTACAAACTCTTGGTTTCTTCTTGTTGCATGCATCATATTAGGGTATTACGGTTGTAACTTTTTATGGTTAAGGAGTTTATAACTTTAAAGGTGAGAACATTTTATGAACATATATAATATTCATTTATTTTATAAGTAGATTTTTTTATAGAATTCGTCCTTAAAATGTAGAAAAAAATGGGAGATCATATTAATTTTTTGGATCAACTTCTTCTACATAAGTCGAGGTCTAACATTATTATTATTCACTACATATAACTACTAGCTTAATGGCTACTATAAATTTTATAAAATTTCCTACAAAGTAACATACATTTACATAGTGAAGTCATTCATCAACATAGGATTCAACAAAATTGTTTGCTTCCTACTCCGTTTAAACATTTCCATCTAGAGACGGGGCTTATGGGGATGGATGTGCCAAGAGGCTCTCCACCATGTTGTGAATCGCATCAAGTTCATTGTTCTGGATATTAATTTGAAACTGGAGCCCTTGCATATGATCAAATTAGTATCCTAACAAGATGGAGAGATGGAGAATCATCTGCAACAAAGTGTGTCGGTCAATTTTCCTCATTGATAGGAAGGTGAGGACAAAGAGAACACTTGCAAGATACCTCTCTTGCACCATCATGATTGGTATTATCCATTTGAAAGCTCCCCCAATTTCAGATTTTATTCCTAGCTAGTGCAATGCCTAAACCCAAAATTCAAACTAAATAAAATAATGTTGGAAAATCCAATGCCTTAGAATACTTCCGTAGACTGACAAAGGCCAAGAAAAAGGGACGAGGGAGGAAGGAAATTACCTAGTTCTTCCACGAGAGTGAGGAAGGATAGTTGCAATTCAACTCCTCGCCCAAAACTCCACCCTTACACTCAGTGACCTATAAAAATTGACAACCTTGGTGCACTAACAAGTGGAACTTCCCTTGTCTTCCAGGATTTTGATGGAAAAGCGTGATTGCATATACCAATTTCGCACCTACCAACATGAACATGTGCAGATCGCCTTCAACCAAAGCCCAAATGCTCAGTAGGTCCTCCCAATATTTATGGAATTGAAACCAAATGCTAATTCGATGATCCTCCACCTCCCTTAAGTAGAGAGAGAAAAATTGAGTCATTAATTCCCATCCCACATAAGTGATTTGAGCTCTGTATTGCTCACATGAAGGCCATTATTCTAACCCGTGAAGACATAGAGTCTATTTTTTCAAGGGATATGAGCTTGAAGTGCACACATAGAGTATAAATGATCCCAAACCTGCCATGTGATCTTCTTCTAGATGTTGTACAAGGAAGCATGTGGCCTTCTTGATGGCCTTATTCCTCCAAATGAGAGTCATTACTTCCTATTGAAATGAAATCCTCCCGAATAATTGAGTGAACATAGGGTGAATTTACGAGCAAGAGGATGTCTATCAAATCAAGTTTAACCTTCATGATTCTATAGTTTGGATGTAGTGAATACATATTCTCCATGAAGCTTGTTGTATCTAAATCATGGTATATAATTCCAATCTTGCTTCCCATCAATTTATGTTTGTCCTTTTTTCAAGGTGCAAGATTTATTGGCTTGTCTATCTTCCTCAAATTTTTTGATCATGAGAATGTGAAAGGAATTATTTTGCTGAAAGGATTCAAGAAGGTCTATAAATTCCGAGGAGAAGGAGATTCTACTTGTTGCTCTTGGATACATAGTCTTTTTGCAAGAATTAAATCGTAAGAAGGGAGTTCCCAGTAACTATAATTTTTGCAAATCCTTTTTCCTTGGCGATGAGTCCTCGAAGGAGCCTATATATCCTAGCCACATTGTTAGATTCCTTGCCCATACCCCAAGCCTACTTGATTTCCTTTTGTTCAACGGGATCCCAAAGGATCCCTCACCCTCCTATTGCCCCAAACATATGTAATTTTTATTAATAATTAGTATAAATTTATTTCTGTTATTATATAAAATATCAAAATTTAAATTCAAACTTGATATTAATATGATTCCTATTGTGGTTATATATAAATATTATATAATTAAAATTATAAATATTTTTTTACATAAAAATTAATATAATTGAATTGTATTTTGGATGGTAAATGGGATGTCTTTATGATTTTTTCTAGAATGTTAATTTAGACATTAATTTAGATATAATGTTAGATGTCACTTTGAAATAGCGATTGAACATGTGGTTGCACCCAAAGAGATTATATTAATGATATCATGATTAATGTGCACATAAATGGTTCAATGCCCACCCCCATGTCCTTTTAAATTCAAGCTCAATGGGTTAATTCAATTTTTTGTTACAAATGTTGTTGGGCATTTGACTAGTTCTATGTAAATAAGTGTCTTTCTTTTTAATCTAATTGAGTGATGTGTACCACTTCGTATTGATGGGTTTACAAGGGATGTCATCCAACATAAAACACCCCATTCCTATTATTGATTGTTGAGTATGTGCTATGTTCTTTGCATGATTATTCCATGTATTATATATTGAAATGGGAGCGAGGGGTTTAGACATGCCCCACCCTTCTATGCCCTTGAAAAAAAAAAATGGGTTGTTTTTTAATCCATTTTTGGCCTCTTTTTTGGTATTTTTTGGCAATGGTATTTCAACCCATTGTAATATAATTTTGAACAATGAATCTAATCTGGGTAAATGGATTAGGGTTTTGGATGCCACAATTTCTCATACTTTATTATAAATGCTAAAGAAAATATAGTGAGAGTTATATGTGCGACTTCGAACATTTTTTGCTGACTTTCCTAGTTAAAGGTTTCTAGGAATATCTATGACAAATGTGTGTGAATACTATTGTTTAATTTTTTTCCTTATTAAGAATTTGTGTATTCATTTCTTTGTTTTAAATGTTTTAAACATACATTTGGTTTCAAATAAAATATTGGATTTAGGGGGATTCCTTTATTTCTAAGGGTTTATTACAAATCCCTTCTCTTGGGTCTATAATAAACATGGTTTCAGTTCAAGCTCTATGATGATGAATTTTGTGGTGAAAAAGAATGCCAAGTAGTTTGAAAATAGAAAATGAGTAATTTAATGGGAAAGGATTTGAGCTATGGAATCTCAAAATGGAAAACGTTTTTGTAGACAAAGAGCAATTGGCCACAGGGGATCCTAGTACTACACCTATGGGTATGTCGATAAATGACTAGATGAGGTTGGATAGGAAGGAAAAGAGCATAATCCAATTGTGTCTTTCGTATTTAGTGTTATGGGATGTTTTGAGAGAAATTAAAACTAAGACATTATAGGATAACTTAGGGGATTTGTATCATTCTAAGTCCTTGAAAAATAATTATTTCCTTCAAAATACGTTATATATCCTAAGGATGAAAGTTGGAGACTCAATTACAGAGCATCCAAATTCCTTCAATATCTTGGTAAGTTAGTTGTTGTCGATTCATATTAAAATTTCGAATGAAGATAAGTGCATTAGTCTATTTTATTCATTTCTAAATTAGTGGAGTAGTCTAGTTGTAGCTATTGGTAATAATGAAACCAAATTAGAGCTTGATGATGTGATTTCTTCCTTGTTCTTGGAATAAATGAGAAGGAATACCCTAGATAGTTAGATCATATACACCTTATCTGTAGGAGGACACTCCCTTGAGAGAAATAGAATAAGTCATTGAGTAGGAGATCTAAATATAGAGTTAGATATAAATATTTATGAAAATCCTTAAGAAAATGTTGGAAATGTGGTAAAGATGAGCCTTACAAGAAGGATTACAGATCTAAATGTTTTGAAAAAGGGAACAGATTTTATGATGCTCCTTGATCCCGATCTGTTCAGCTACCGTAATTATCCAAGATCTTTCACTTTTGTGATGTTAATAGAATTGCATTTAAAAGAGCATAAAAGAATCACACGTGAATTCTTAAACAAGAGGAAACATAATGATAAAAAAACACATTGATGACAGAGTTCACCCAATGTGGGTTATGTCTCTAGGTCCAGTTCCAAGAGAGTAGAGGTCGCTTAATAAAATTTTTGCAAATGGTGATGATGTACATGGAATATTCTTTGTCATAACAAGGACAATTATCCTCAACAAGAGTGGATTGTCTCTCCACAAGACGTTCTCCCTACAGGAACTCTCACTCAAAATGGGTCTTCCTTCAACATGACAAGCTAATAAAATCTCAAAATAATATGGCAACAAGCATCCCTCAACATAGTGTTACACATGGATCTTAACAATAATACATCATCTCAACAAAAAAAAAGGATGCATAACATAACTGCATCATGTACCTCCACGTTCAAAGATGGCCCAAATTAAGGCTCAGTTGCTAAAACTGACTACACCACTGAATTCCCAGCGACGATTAGTGTAAAGTCGACTATCAACTTGTCCAATTCTGACACCGTCAAATTTTGGACCCTTAGGAATCTTGAAGATTTCCTCAAAGATTCCTTCCTAAATATGCTGATAATATCTGTTGCTCAGATGAATATTCTGAGCACACCACTGTGTTCCTTACAAAATTCTACATTCTGACACTAGAAAATTCAGCCTCCAAGGGAATCTTTTAGATTCCACAAGATTCTTCAAAGATGTTGTACTACTTAAAACCTGCAATTCTGTTTCTCAGATGGCGAATCTGACTTCACCATCAGGATCCCTGCGAAATTATGATAAAAATAGCTATAAACTTGATAACATTCTGTTACTATGAAAAATTACGTCCTAAGAAATCTTTACGACCTCTTGAGATTCTCCTATGTCAAGGTTCCACTCTCTCCTCCTGGGAAAGGTTCCACCTCTGCATGGTTCCTCTCGGTCTCATGGTTCCACACCTGGTTCCACTGCAAAGTGTTTTCCACTTGGTTTCGCCACCTCCACTCCTTCGTCGACCTTCACTATTCAAATTATTGTCGTTCAAGTACTTAGGCACCGACAGACTTAACAAAGACATGGTCATTTGCCTAACAACAAAGTCGGGTGGATAGTGTCATGGTGGGCAGGGTTCAAATACACAGTTCCAATATCTGACGATTTGGTTGGTGGTTATATATAATGCACAGTTCCAATATGTGATTCAGTTGGGTGAGTCTGTTGGGGGCCATCTCCAATGTAACATTTTATTATAATATGTCAATTATATGGCCATCAGGGGTTTTGTTATAATATGTCAATGATATGGCTGTTGGGGGGTGGCAGGGTTGGTGGCCCGCCACCCGATAATTTTTTGTGTTTGTTTTTGTTTTTATACAATATGGTCATTTTGTCAGATTGGATGAAAATAGGGGTCATTAGACAAATTATTCGTTCGGCAAATTTTCCTATTCTCAAGAGCCAGATTCCGTGCATTGGGTCCCGGTCAATTTGTAGCCTCCTTAAGCCTCCCACTTGTCCACTTTGACCAGCTCTATATTCTTCATACAAACTCGGATTGGAGTATCGTTCACACCGTTGAAATCAGGGCGACAAGCACTACAACCTAGTTCTAGTTTCACGTCAATATGAAAACTTTCATTTTTGAGCTATTGTGAGTCCTCTTTGACCTCTGAGTGTGTCTGGAGACACATGGATCACACCTTTCATAGAAGGGAAGGCCTCCTAGGAGGAATATGGTGCCGGGTTACATTGGCACATACCCACAGTATGCACATTAAAAATGCATCCACAACTATCCCAGGATATTTAACTCTGCAATGGAATTAAATCTACAGACCATAAATGGTCAAGAGGCCCATTCATCAATTCCTGAGTATAGCAATTTAATCACCCCGCCTGAAACCTCCTATCAGGACTCATAAATCATCCCCAAGCCTTCAATGAGGCTTTGATTAAAGTCTTCCTTTATATTCTTCGTATCGGAACTTAAATCCTTCAGAGCCTTTATAATCCTTCACCCACGCATATATATATAATAATATTATATTATATATATATATTATATATATTATGTATGTATGTATGGTATGTATGTATGTAGTATGTATGTATATGTATAATGTATATGTATATGTATATGTTATGTATATGTATATGTATATGTATATGTATATGTATATGTATAAGTATAATGTATATATGTATATATGTATATGTATATATATATATATATATATATATATATACATATATATATAATATATATACATATATATATACATATATATATAAACCATATATCGTGTTTTTCCCTTCTAAAAACTACTTATAAAGGAAACATACCTTTACAAATGAGACTCTGCTTTCCTTAGCTTTTCCACCTTCACGTACAGACTCGCACAGTTTCCGAGATTAAACCTCCATCGCAATCAGTTATCGCTATATTCAGGACTTATCATATAGGTGGTTATCACCCCTACTCTGATTCCAATATGACAATCGGAAGTCATAAACACATGCTTTATGTGAAAAGGCCCGCACTATCGGAAATATTAATTATTTGGGAATACAAAGGAAATTCCCTCTGTTCATACCTTCCGGATTTCAAAATGTATAGACTCGAATCTATGTATCGTCGGGTCTGACATTGCAAAGTTCCTCCGCCGAACGCTGATTGACCCCAACGCCCAATCACTGATATATTGCCAACGCTGATCGTCGATATTGCTATCGGTGATATCGCAATTCCACTAAGTTGCTGACCCTTCGCACCTCCGATCGCTGATATGCGATTTAATTAGGACCATTGATCTAGAAACGATCCAACGGTCCATGATTAATCGCGCTCACTCTTTGCAAACTTCCAAGGTTTATCCCGATAGCTTTAAAGGGTCTTCCGCCACTGCGATTTGATCTCAATGGTTGATCTAAATGATCCAATGGTTGCTGAGCGTCACTTGCACTTCTCCACAATTCCTTTTACTTAGAAATTTACATTGTTTCTTAAATTTCTCGGTGATTTGCTTCTTTAAAGGTTCTGACCTTCACTGCTTCTGCTGCGCCACTCTGATGCTCCAATTCCCCTCCAAAACTAACTCTGATTTTCACTAGGATTCAATGATTCCTCGTTATTCATCTCTGAGCATGTTACGCCCTTGTGTACTATAGAACTCTGCCTACAATTTGTTATAGAACCTACGAGTTCATAATTCACATGAAATCAAATCATAAACACTCAATTCACATATATGCACACTCAGAATTGAATTTCTAATTTGTATTAACACATAAAAGTAATTGATTACAATTGAGACTCTTGATCTCTCTCACTTGCCTGATTCTCAACACTTGTAGCCTCTCCTTCTGCCCATAGGCGTACATATATATATATATATATATTATATATATATATATATATATATATATATATATATAATATATATATATATGAAAACATTGGATCGGATCGTTGAAGGTCCGATCAATCCTTTAACAAAAGCCTAAAGCTCTACATGCATGCATACATGGCAGAAAAGCCTCCTTGAGACTTTATTCTATCTTTTCTCTGTTTTAAAACAAAAAAGCCTCCTTATCGCTCAATGGTCCACATCTATTCTCCCTTTTATGACGAAAATCTCTCCCTTGCTCCTAGGATCATGGAGCTACTCATGTTCTCATTTATTTGTTTTGAGAGCATCTAATTAAATCACACTTAAGGCCTAAATATTAAATTGACTTGAGACTTAGGAAACTAATTTCCCAAGAACACATGACCCCCTATGTCTACTAATTACAATGATTTTCCTTGGGCTAAATGCTCCTGCATCAGACTCCCAAAGTAGAAAATATTCATGATCTCCAGATCATGTGTCTTCTAGTCTTGGTCTTCCTGGATCCCACACTTTGTTCTGTAGTTGTCCAAATGCTTTATTCCTTTGTTGTCGCTGCACTTCTGCTATCTTTTGCTCCATTTTATTTTTTCTGTTAATCAGATTCAAGTTCTGATTGATCTTGCTTGTTTCTACTACCATTTTCCTCCATCTGGACTGAACCATCTTCTGTTGCCATATTTCTTCAATTTCTATGTCCAACATATCTTTGGGCTGGTCCATTTTCTACTTTGTATTTCTATCTCTTTCTCTTTGTTTTAGGTTATTTTAGTTGTCTTCTACGCTGGATTTGCTTGCTTCAACTTTTGTTGTGACTCCTATGCTGACTTCTCTTTTATTTTCTCCAACTTTTGGTTTTCTTGCTACCATTTTTTCTTTACTTGCTACCTCCCTATCATCCTTACCCTCTCTCATAACTGAATCATGACTGTTCAACATTCTTTCCAGCAATTTAATTTCTCCATTTCATGGATTGATTTCTTCCATAGAATTATCTTCTTTCACTTTTATTTGACTGTTCACTTGTGCCAAATCTCCTCCAGCATTTGCAACAGCACCTACATTCACAAAGCACTTGTTAAAATTAAAAACATAAGGCTATTGTACCTTATCTTCCTTTGGAAACAATTTAGTTTGTTGCTATGTTTTCTCCTTCTCCTCTGTCAACACATCAGTATGTTGATTCGAATTCTCAGCAGAATTCATTAGACAGTTTGGTAATCTCTCTTCTACATCATCTATTCTAATGATGTCTTCCTGCTTGGGTTCACAGTAGTGAACTTCTTCTCCCTTAACCTGTTGTTGATTATGTTCACTTTGAAATTGTTTGATTCCTACTGCCTCTTTACCATCTTCAAACAACCTCTGCTCAATCTCTTTGATCACATACTTATACTCATTCATGTTGTTTAATGGACCTGCAAACAAATTATTACACCTTCCTGTCTCCATGGCTACTTGAGACACATCTTCTTCTTCAGAAACTATAACTGTAGCTTCTGTTCCACCGTCAGGTTCTCTCATCAGTTTCTCTAGTAGTTTAATTTCCTCTTCACACTTAGCAAGCACTTCATCACAATGCCCTCTTCTTCTAGCTTCATCCTTCCCATGCTATGTTACAGTATTAAAACATTGTCTTCCTTTGACCCTTGTAATCTCAAGGTCTTTCGGCTATAGAAAATCACTACTTCCCTCCTTCAAGAGGTCTTCTCCATCATACTTTGTTCTTCTAGAGTACTCCTCCAGACTTTCGACCTCTTCAAAAGACTGTCCATCCTCTTCAAAACAATCTTTTGTTAGTGTTCCTTTTCTCTTTGCTGAGTCTTTCCCATAGACTTCCTCTTCCTTAACATATTTCAGTAGATGTTCTTCTTCCCTACTGTCTATCTCAACAGTTTCCATGGCTATCTTCACTGTGCCTATCATCATAGTGAATTGATGATCCTTTACTATGTTTTCAGCTAACATAGTCTCTTCCTCAAGTTTGCCTTCAATCCCTTGCTGTTTATCTTCTCTGAAGATATCTTCAAATGGTTTCTTTTCTCCTGCTGTTAGCCTCCTGCTCATAGCAGGTATTCATCTTTCATGATTGACATCTTTACATGCCAAATATGTCATGCTTCGCAGGCTGCAATGTTCCATATTTGATACTCAGGCCAAATAAGTGTCCATGAGAGTCTGCTAGCCTAAGTAACTCTATTATATTCCCAATTTTGATGAGTTATCCCATTTTTGAAGAATTTTCAGTTAAAGGGAGGTCCAAACAACTTAATCTTGGTCTCCCTAGGTTTCAATTTCCTGTTGCAGAATATAGAGAATCATTGTCTGTCCAAACAGCTTAATCTGGGTAGATTCTTAGATAGGTAGAGAAGCAAGGGTGCTCAATAGCCTAATTTGAGCCCCTAGATGAAATAAGTATAGAGGTAGATAGGAGGCCAGTTAAAAAAGAAGAAATTGAAAAGCTGGGTTTGCTAGTTCAAGTGCACCCAAACCAAAAGAAGAAAAAATGGTAGGTGTATTAGACTGGGTAGGTAGTCTGATGTTGCAGAAGCAGACTGGTAATCACTTGTGGTCTGGTCAAGAAGGATTCATCTCATTTATGGCATTGGCACCAGGCAGTGACTTGATAGTACAACAGTGGAAGCATGACTAACTTCCCCTTCTTTCCCCCATAAATAATTTATTAACATCCCCTCACGGACCTTGGGATCTGCCCAACCAGTCCTGTTTTCACTCCATTCTTGTTAAAAAACCAAGTTGACATCTGAGTTGACTTAGTGAAAAGAAGCCACATTTCTCGTGTAAAAATAATCTTTACACAATCCATCATTTCCCTTACATTTCCACTCCACCAAGTCATATTAATTGCTAACTTTATTATGTAACTCCCTATCTATCTCCCCTTCCCCTACTAAAACTATGTTTAACAACTCCCCTATATACTTATCCCCTCCCCGTGGTTGAAAAATAGCCATAAAATATCCCTTGGGAATTACTAAGTTTGCCTAAAACTTAGTAAGAACCCTCCTTTTGTCTCAAAAAACCATCGTTCAATGCCTTTGGACTCCTTCCATGGCATAAAACCTCCCTCCAATCTCATATTTTCCCTTTTCCCTCTTAAAAAACCCACTTTTCTTAATGTTCCCCCCCCCCCCCCCCCCGCATGAATAAACAATACAGCGCTGAAGTAACCCATGCCATACTTCCAGGAAAATTATCGACGACTTTCAACAAAATCGGTACCTGTAACCGAAACCACACAGGTAGGAGGAGAGAATACCTAGGGGCGCGAGACAACTTCTCTCTAAGGAACTCGGCAAAATGCCCCTAACTTCGGGAGAAGGGGTGCCTCCTAAGGAGGTCGTTTGTCATTTGATCCAAATTTTTGTATAACTCTTTCCATTTTTTTGTTGAAGAAGTTTATCCTTGCTCACCCGACGATTACCAGATTCAGATATTAGCACGCAGGCCCCGTCCCTAACCCACTGCCGCCATACCTGTCCCGTCAGCCATCCGATGGACAGCGCCCTAAGATCTATGGTGGGCGGGTATTTTCCTGCCCTGATGTGCCGAGGGTTAGCATCCGAGAGATGGGCAGTTTTCCCGTCGTACTCCCGCCATGCGTCGCCCTCTCGGCTGTGGCGGAGCCCCCTCCCCTCAAACCGCTTCTGCGTAAAAGTAGTGCGATACAAACCAGAAACCGCCTTCCCCCTGCGTGACGTAAGCACCACGTCACCCAACCACTTCACTTGCGTGACGTAAGCACCACGTCACCCTGCCACGTCACCCTGCTGACGTCATCATCTGTACTGGGTCCCAATGTTGACGTCATACTGACGTCATCCGTCGTAATGCTGATGTCATACTGATGTCACCCACCAAAAAAGCGCGCAAGTGCGAAATCGATGCTTAGGAGGCCCGGAATCAAATTCTGAGGCAGTTTTCGATGCGCAATTAGCGCTTAGGCACTAATCGCGTATCGTTAAGGGAAATAGGCCAAAATGGAAAGCCTCATCCAGCGCGTGGTTTGCAGCAGACAGTTTTTCCGAAAAGAGATAAAAAGGGGCGATTTGACAATTTCGAGCATATCAGAGAAAGAGGAAGCCCAGATTCAATTAAAGAGTATCAGTGAAGCGGCAAAGAGTATAAGATCGACAATAAGAAAGCGGTGAAGCCACCTAAAGCTCTCATATCACAGCAAATTAAAGCCACTCAAGAGCAGCGGAACAGAGACCAATGCGCAGTTATGATGAATGGCTAGCAAATAACAGCAAAGGACAGATAGCCTCATTTTTGAAACAGTTGCCCCCGGCGCAGCATTAGATAGATATTTTTACATTACTTGCAAGAGAAGTTAGGTTAATTACATTTATTGCCTCAGATCTTCTATCAGATCTTTTTGTAGATATTTTGCCTATAAATACAGCCCTGAACAATGTAATAAGGGTTGGTGGGTTATTTGGTTGATCTCTCATTTGAGATTTGCGCTGTAAATATTAGGAACTTTTGTAATCAAAGATCATTGGAATGCTTGCATCTGAACTGGCTGGTTGTGTATTTAATGGCTGAAGAATTTGATATGGAATTCTCATGTTTTCTCACGGTTCAATAAGTCTTTCCTCCCTCTGTTTATCAGTTTATATGTAGTTGTATCATCTATAATATCATAATCTAAGTTGCAGGAAAAAGGAATAGATCAGAACTGGTTTTCATGCCTTGTGTCCTCAATTCGTATAACTTCTCTATGTTTTCCTCTGAATCAGTGATGAATATGCATTTTTAATTAAACATGTTTAAGTTGTTTCCTTCACATATGAATGTTGTCTAGGAATTCCTCATTGCCCTATTCAACCTTCATCCATTTTCCCTCTTTGGCTGGATGAGAGATTCTTAACTGCCTCTCATTCCCTGACCTCCATTTCATCCTTGTTCCAGCATAAATCATTGTGCCATGTGTAGCTATCCTGCTCCATATTCCCCTCTTCTACCAAAGAAAACACACCTTTCAGTTCACATTCATTGACTCCATGCCCAATGGTTTGAACTTCTTACACTTTGCATGCCAACTCTGCTTGAATAGATCAACCATCCCATCAATCAAAACCAAAACCCATGTGCCTCATATCTAGCCTAAAATCATTCCTTAATCAAAGCTAAATCCCAAAGAGAGAGCCCTCTCTGATTGCAGGTAGGCTAGGACCTGCAGTCCAAAGATTGGTTTGTGGTTACCTCGGCTGTATTCCCTTAGGAGTCAAAGGGAACAACCTGAGTGATAACACCTGCTATATTTGCCATCATACACAAACTATCAGTTTTAAAAATATAAGACCCTATGGTCTCACTTGATGGTTTAGCCATCATTTCTCCTTGATGTTCTAAATCATTCATATGATTCAGAAATTCTTTGATAGTCTCTTCTTCAATCTCCTCAAGCCCTTCACTTGGTTGCTTGACATCTTCCACCAGCTGTATATGAGATCTATCTACCTCACCTTCTTCCAGAACATATTTTTGATTCTTCTGGTCTTTTTCCTTCTTCATGACAATATCAGCCAAATGTCCTTCACTTGCAAACATACACAAATTGTCAGATTTAAAACCACGTGATCCTTCGGCCTTACTTGAAGTTTCAATCTTCAAGTCTTCATCTTCACTATCTCCCAGAAATTCTCCTTGTTCTAGTTCACAAATGGATTCTTCCATTTCTAACTCAACTTCCTTGAATTTTCCCTTCAACCACTTCACTTTCCTTTGTTGCAGCCTTCTCTGCATCTCATGCCATTCTACTCGCTTCTTCCTCAAGACCCAACCTAGTCTTTGGCTTTCCTCAAGCATTCTCCTTAATGCATTGAGTTGTTCTTTTAATTCAGCAACCTCTTTGTCAATTTCTTCTTGAATCATCTTCTTGCCATTTGCTTTGGCATCCTCTTTCTTATATCCTCTACTATGGCTTCTCTCTGAAGCTCTGCTATGACTATCAGTAGTCATCTTATTTTCTTTTGTCTTCATGAGCTCCTTTGCAACAAGCCTCTACAACAGTTTATCCTCCTAGCTGTAATCTTACCTCACTAAGCTCTCCTCACTCAGTCTTTTGGTAAGCACGGGTCCTCTGTCTGGAACCTCTCCTTCTTGAGCAACACCTTTTCTCCTTCTAGGCTTCTGCAATCTCTCACTCTCTCTTGAGAACACTTCAGCCGTCCTCTCTGTCCAATTTCTTATTGGACTATTCAGGTTCATTGCCACTTTTCTATCAAAGTATTCTCCTTACTCTGTCTTCGAGAACTCACCCGATTCTTCTCTCACAGCTTCTCCTACTGTCACTTGTGCATTAGTATTAAAAAACACATTCTTAATTTAAAACAGAACATACCTTCGAGATCTTAGCATGATCTTGTTTCATCCATTCTTCTGCACTTTGAATGGATTGTCCTTTGGTTGGTTTCCAAGTCCTCTTTCCTTTAGAACTTTTATCAAGCAATCTTGCTTTCTCCTTCCTTCAAGGAATCTTTTGTTCATGTTATTCCAAACCTCTGCAGGGACTGCTACAGTCTTCCAAGAACTTCAAAAGTTCCCCTTTTACAGATTACAAATCTGCTCTGATAGTAATTATGCTTTGACCTCCATTCTACTCTGATACAAGCTTCTGCTCTGATACCACTAATGGTGCAGGGTTACAACTGCACATACCCACAGTATTCATATTAAAAATTCATCCACAACCGTCCCATGATATTTAACTCTGCAATGGAGTTAAATCTACAGACCATAAATGGTCAAGAGGCCCATTCATCGATTCCTAAGTTGATTTGGATTTAAACAAGAATGCAACAAATTACAGAGATAACCATAAACATAGATATGCAGCGGAAATAATACTTCATTTCATTAATGTAAAATACTTAAATATGCTTAGAAACAGTAATGGAAATAAACCAGCTAGGGCGATGGTAGCTTATCTCTGAGAATAGATGTGGCAGCTACATGCCTCTGAACTGTCTTACAATGAGGCTCGAAAGCCTATTTATTGTTGACAAACAATAGAAAACCCTAAACATCCAAAAACCTAACACTAGAAGATGAAATGACAAACTTTGGGCCCCGTTTGGTTAAATTGGTACATCAACTTCCCAGGGTCATAACTTTGGCATATGATCTTCATTTGACGTGCATAGTATCTCATTAGAAAGATCTATCTGAGAACTACAGCTTTGGGAAGAGCAACATCAATCCATAGACCCATATTACTCCCATTTTTCCCAAAAAATGTCATTTAGGGCCTCAAAACGGCTCTGGAAGTTCAAAACCCGAAAAACTACTAAAAATAGTAAGTTGTGCTACAATTAAGGAAACTGAAAATGCTGAGAGAAACAATGGTGGGGGTCCAAGTGGACTTGGTAGGTGGCCACCAATATCAACCTGGATCATTCCTCCCCCCTTAGGAAGCAATGGTCCCCATTGCGTTGAGTTCCTCCATGAGATGAGGAAACTTCTGCTGAACTTGGTCCCTGGTGAGCCACTTGCCCTGGTGAAGGAGTTAGCCTGCTTTGACAACCCAATACAGTTGGATATTTTGTTGGTGAGTGTTCTTGATCTGTGTTTCCATGATCCAATCAGTTGCAGCTTGTTCCATGCAATCTGGATTTAATTCTGTGGGTGTGAGTTGTTATGCAATGTCGGATGTGTCTAGTAATGGTGGAAAGTATGACTGAAGGCGGTCCACATTAAGCACTGGGTGCAGGCCAAGGAATGGGGGAATGATGACCTCAAATGCATTGTCTCCCACAACCTTAGTAATTGTGTAAGGACCATATCGGAGTGGTCTCAATCTTTGATAGGCTCCAGTAAGGCATTCCTTTCGCAAATGCAACCATACTTTGTCGGTCACCTAAAACTTGTGTGGCACGCGATGTTGATCATGTCGCTGCTTGTACTTGGAATTTGATTTCTCCAAAATGTCATGGACCTACTGGCGAATATGTTGGATGTGCTCAATGAATCTGGTTTCCTTCTCTATTTCGGACTGGACATGAGCTGAATCTGTGTGAGTAGCTGCAAGTGGCATGGCCACATCAATGGGGCATAGTGGCTGGAATCGTAAGCCCACCTAAAAAGGGTTGTGGCCAGCCGAGCTGTGAAGATCTCGGTTGTAGCTGCGCTGAACATAGGGGAGCCTCTCGTCCCATGTGTGTGGATGCTTTGAGTTGTACATGCGCAAAATGCGTACAATCATCTTGTTGACAACCTCTGTCTGGCCATCAATTTGAGGATGGAAGGTTGTGGACTTAGTGAGTTTGGTGTCCAACATTGAATAGAGACTGGACCAAAATGTACTGAGGAACCGACTATCCTGATTTGAGATGATAAACTGTGGGATCCCAAAGTGCACCCACACTCGTTCAAAGAAGAGTTTAGCAGTGGCTTCTGCTATGATATTCTTCTTGCAGGCTACCATAATGGCCATCTTTGAGAACCTGTCGATGACCACAAAAACACAGTCGTTTCCATGCTTAGTGGAAGGAAGGCCTAACATGTATCTATGGAGATGGATTCCCAAGGTCGACTAGGGGTAGGCACTGGGGTATAGAGGCCTTGCTTCTAGATGGTCGGTTTGGAAATGGCGCAGGCAGTACATGATCTGATGTACTTCCCAACATCCTATCGAAGATTCGACCAATAAAATACTTTTGCAGTACTACCACCATTTTCTCAACCCCGAAATGCCCAACAGCCCGACTGTAGTGTGCATCCCAAATCATCTTGGCACGCTCACTTGAAAGAACACAAAGGTGACCCAGGTGGCATAACAGGGCATCCTGGAGGTGAAAATCTGGAACATGCCAACCCTCCAAGGGTGTCTAGTATGTGTGGCCGAATTCTAGGTTGCTTTTGTAGAGAAGTGGCCAGTTAGAAGTCTCATGCCCACAAGAGTTGAGCACAGTGGTTAACGCCATGATCGGTGGTCGGTTGAGGCAATCTGCAACATTATTGATGCTGCCCTTCTTATACTTGATATTCAAATGGAACTGTTGCAGGTATGTAGACCACTTCTAATGGCAATCATTCTACAATTTCCCTTGGGTCTGTATGAACTACAGAGATCAGTGGTCTGTGTGGATGACCGTTTCCTTCCCCAAAATGTAATGCTTCCATTGTTAGTAGGCCTACACAACGGAATACATATCTTTGTCATAAGTGGGATACTTCTATATTGTGTCTGAAAGTGTCTCACTGTGATATGCCATTGGATGCCTGTGTTCAGTAAGGACTGCCCCAATAGCATAGTCAGAGGCATCTGTCTCGACCTCAAATCGTTGTTGCAAATCTGGTAATGCGAGCACCCGTGCTGTGCAGAGGAGATCTTTCAACTCTGTGAATGCCTTCTGTTGAGATTTAGACCAAAAGAATTTTTCTTTCGCTCCTCCCTTGGTGACTTGACTCAAGGGCCACGTGATATGAGAAAACCCCAACATGAACCTGCAGTAGAAGTTAGCAAGACCTAGAAAGCTGCGGAGCTCTATCAAAGTGGTTGGAGATGGCCAATCCCGAATGACTTGGATCTTGGTTGGATCCATATGCACCCCCTATTCATCAATAATGTATCCCAAATACTAAACCTGGGTCATGCCAAAAGTACATTTCTCCAAATTGGCACATATCTTGTGTTGCCGCAATGTTTGGAGAACGTGTTGGATGTGGTGGAGGTGCTCTTCCCAACTTTGGTTGAAGATCAGAATGTCATCCAAGTATACCACTACAAATAAGTTGGTGAATGACCGCAAGATGTCATCCATTAGCCTCATCAAGGTTTCAGGAGCATTTGTCAATCTGAAAGGCATAACCAACCATTCGAAAAGGCCCTCCTTGGCTTTGAAGGCAGTCTTCCACACATCAGAGGGTTCAATTGGTACCTGGTGATATCCTAACTTTAGATCAATCTTACTGAAATATTTTGCCCTTTTTAGTTGGTCCAGGAGGTCATCAATCCGCGAGATTGGGTACCTATTACGGACAGTGATCTTGTTCAACACTCGATAGTCAATACAGATTCTCTAAGTCCCATCCTTCTTCTGTACCAAAACGATCGGGCTCCCACAAGGTGATGAACTCGAACGAATGTGGCCTTTCTCCAGCAGCTCCTGAATCTACCTCTTGATTTCATCAACCTCCAGAATGGAGCACCGATAGATTGGTCCATTGGGTAGTGGCGCACGTGGGGTTAGATCAATGGAGTGCTTGACCTGACAGTGCAGAGGAACCCCTACGGGGGAGGTGAAGATGTCCTCGTACTCCTCCACGACCTTGTCCATCTGTAGTTGTCATGCGGATGGGCCTTGTCTGGAGGTCGTGGCCACCATATTCTTCTTTCCTTGAGGGCGTATCATTAGGAAAATAAATTTCCCAATTTTGGAAATGAGCTTACTACATTGTTTTGCAGTAACCAAAGAGATGGCAGTAGGCGGTGTTACCTCCGGTATCCTATACAACTTATTTCCCAATGTAACAATAACAGCACGGGGCCTTGATTCATACACAACATGTCACTTCCACAAGTATGGTTTTCCTAATAATACATCACAAACTTCAATGGGAGCAATGTCACACAATACCTCATCCGTGAAGGGCTTGATGTTGTATGGAAGGCAACACTGTTGGCTCACGTGAAGATCCCGTCCTTGGTGAAGCCACCCAATGGTGTACAGTTGTGGATGTGCTGTGGTCGGTAGGCCCAACCGCTTCATGATCTCTACCGAAATGAGGTTCTTTTGGCTCCCAATATCAACAATGAACTATAGTGGGGAGCCCTTTACCCACATCTGGGAGTGGAAGAGATGATCCTCCTCCTCTGGATCTTCGGGTTCCTCCTTCTGTATCTTCATGGTGGCAATGGTGGCGTTGGGCTCCACATTAATAATTTGCTTCCCTTTCTCATTCCCCTTTTCGGGTTCTAACTCAGAGTCGGAACATGCATCTGATTCTAAAACCTTTAGCTCAGCCACCAGTGACTGCTTGTCCCGACACTCACTTGTGTTGTGAGTGGAGCTCTTATGGAACTCACACCATTTTCCCCTGTCCTTTTTCATCTTCATGATGTTGTTCTTTGCTTGCAGCTTTGGCGGGTTGTCTTGGGCTGCCCTGCTTTGGCTTTGTCCTTTGTTCTGTGGTTTAGGGGCATATTTCCCTTGCATTGGATTCGTAGATCCAAAGTCTCGCTTCTTCTGTTTAAACTTTTGCTCGACCTTGATGGCATATCGGTATGTTGTGCCAAGCGAGGAGATGTTCAGGAATGTTGTTTCTTCCTAGATGTCCTTGTGTAGGTAGCCATGGTATTTTAGTATCAAATGCTGCTCTGAATCCTTAATACCCAACTTTGTGTGAAGGGTATGAAAAATATTGGTAAACTCTGGCACGTCTTGGTACCTTCCCTACCGCAGCATGGTCCACTTTATGTATTGATACTCATAGCTTCCAACAGGGTAGTACTGCTCCTTGATGGCATCCCAGAATGAATTCCAGGTGGGTGCGGCTAAAAATAGTGAGCTGGTATTTTCATCTTTTTGCTTGCAGTAGGTTTCCCACTAGTCCTTGACGTGGGGGGCTGCTTTGAGAAGAGAGAAAACAATGTTTTCCTGACTTGAAAATTCATGAACAGAAAAATAACTCTCTAGAAGATTTAACCATTTATCTATGGCATCTGCGTCTATCTGACCCTCGAATATGGACATTTCAAAATTAACTTGTACCTTAAAGGGCGTGGCGTTTCCAGAGTAGCTGCTGGAAGCCAATGCGTCGCTTCTGGGTAGCCACTGAAGGATCTGGGCAAAGTTGTCCATCATAGCATTCCTTTGTCGCTCGAGTGCTTCTTCGAGAAAGATTTTGATAGGAACTCCTGCCCCCTCATCTTTCTTCTCATTTGCCATGGGAGGTCGTCGAGATTTGAGAGGCTGGTCTTGCAAAGGTTCGACCAGTTCAAGCCCTAACTCCTTATATCTCGACCTCGTTGGGGACATGAAAAGAAAAACAGAGAAAAAGCAGACCGCTCTGATACCACTGATCTAGATTTAAACAGGAATGCAACAAATTACAGAGA
>APFE030261496.1:40962-52490 GCA_000404065.3 Pinus taeda
TAACACATAAACAATATATCGTGCTTTTCCCTTCTGAAAACCACTTATAAAGGAAACATACCTTTACAAAGGAAACTCCGCTTTCCTTAGCTTTTCTGCCTTCCTATACAGACTCGCACAGTTTCCGAGATTAAACCTCCATCGCAATCGGCTATCGCTATATTCAAGACTTATCATATATGTGGTTATCGCCCCTACTCCGATTCCAATATGACTATTGGAAGTCATAAACACATGCTTTATGTGAAAAGTCCCACACTATCGAAAATATTAACTATTTGGGAATACAAAGGAAATTCCCTCTGTTCATACCTTCTGGATTTCAAAATGTATAGACCCGAATCTATGTATCGTCAGGTTCGACATTGTAAAGTTCCTCCGCCAAACGCTGATTGACCCCAACGCCCAATCATCGATATATTGCCAACACCCATCACCGACATCGCTATCAGTGATATCGCAATTCCACTAAGTTGCTGACCCTTGGAACCTCCGATTGCTGATATGCGATTTAATCGGGACCGTTGATCTGACAATGATCCAACGGTCCATGATTAATCACGCTCACTCTTTGCAAACTTCCAAGGTTTATCCTGATAGCTATAAAGGGTCTTCAGCGGATGCGATTTGATCTCAGCTGTTGATCTAAATGATCCAATGGCTTCTTAACGTCTCTTGCACTTCTCCACAATTCCTTTTACTTAGAAATTTTACATTGTTTCTTCAATTTCTCGATGATTTGCTTCTTTAAAGGTTCCGACCTTCACTGCTTCTGTTGCGCCACTCTAACACTCCAATTCCACTCCAAGGCTAACACTGATTTTCACTAGGATTCAATGATTCCTCATGATTCATCTCTAAGCATGTTACACCCTTGCGTACTCTAGAACTCTGCCTGCAACTCATTATAAAACCTACGAGTTCATAATTCACATGAAATCAAATCATAAACACTCGATTCACGTATATGCACACTCAGAATCGAATTCCTACTCTGTATTAACACATAAAATTAATTAATTAGAATTGAGACTCTCAGTCTCTCTCATAGGCCTGATTCTCAACATTTGTGGTGTCTCCCTCTGCCCGTAGGCTTACATACATATATATATGAAAACATTGGATCGGATCGTTGAAGGTCCGATCAATCCTCTAACAAAAGCCTAAAGCTTTACATGCATGCATACATGGCAGAAAAGCCTCCTTGAGACTTTATTCTATCTTTTCTCTGTTTTAAAACAAAAATCTCTCCTTATCGCTCAATGGTCCACATCTATTCTCCCTTTTATGCCTAAAAACTCTCCCTTGCTCCTAGGACCATGGAGCTACTCATGTTCTCATTTATTTGTTTTGAGAGCATCTAATTAAATCACACTTAAGGCCTAAATATTAAATTAACTTGAGACATAGGAAACTAATTTCCCAAAGACACATGACCCACTATGTCTACTAATTACAATGATTTTCCTTGGGCTAAATGCTCCTGCATCAGAATACGGTAATATGTACTCGAGTTCTTCAAGAATACATGCACATCATGATGTATGGTTGATCAAATCAGGTGCTTATGGTCATACAACTCCTCATAGAGTGATTTTGTCACATATGAAAGGTATGATGGAGGTGATGTTTTCCTAGGATATGTCCACAATCAAGAATGTAAGATGTGGAAATTTAAGTTGATTCTTAAGGATGGAAGAATTAGAACACTCCTTGGGGTTATCTACATTTTAAAGTTGGGAAAAATTTTGATAGATAATAATAATAAATATAAATAATAATATAAATAATGATAGATAAGGATTAAATAATAATACAAATAATAATAAGTAAGTAATATAATATAAACAATGATAAGAACATAAATAATGGTTAATTAATAATAAATTAATAATAAATAATATAAATAATGATAGATAATGATAATAATATAAATAATTGAAATTATAGCAATAAAAAGGTATTTAGTCGGCCTTACTCTCTTTACATCAAGCCTATTTCAATTTATCACAAATCCTTTTCTTTCTTTTCTCCATATATCAGTCCTGATGATGAGTCTGGGTCTAGACTCGAAACATCGACAAATAGAAAGATGAACACTGTGGAAAATCTGAACTCCTCTCAGAAACCACACCACAGTAATCTACAATCCAAAATTTTGATATCTATAAGCTAGATGAGTGATGTAGGTGTAAGTATTGTGTTTGAAAGGGAAACCTACAAAATGGTTTGAGGAGTAATTGTGATGCTAAGGAGACTTCAGTACATAAATTTATCTAAGATGATGGGAAGCACCATCACTAATTGGTGTAATAGTTCTAATGTTCATGATGGAAAAAAATGAAGAAGAAAAATCCATATTGTCTTTGGAGAAAAAACAATGCTATGGCACCAAAGACTGGGACATATTGGAGAGAAGGACATTCGAGCATTATGTGGTAAAGGTATGGTTGAAGGTATGTTTGATTTCACAATAGATCTTGATTTATGTAAACATTTCATATATGGTAAAAATAATTAGGTTATATTCTCATCTAATGCTACAAGAGCAATGTAAGAGTACACAATGAGGTGTTTAGGCCTGTTCTTGTTCCATCATTAGGAA
The DNA here is from genome assembly GCA_000404065.3 of Pinus taeda. Lineage (NCBI taxonomy): Eukaryota > Viridiplantae > Streptophyta > Pinopsida > Pinales > Pinaceae > Pinus > Pinus taeda. The sequence continues at coordinate 43,568 of APFE030261496.1, forward strand.
AATCTATTTATTATGCTTCATTCATAGCCGATTTCTCAAGGAACATGTGGATGTATATCCTCTAAAAAAATATGATATATTTGGTAATATAAAGTTTCTAAGGCTCTTGTGGAGAATCAAATAGAGAAGAAAATTAATGTGCCAAGGAAAAATAATGGTGGATATTTATGCAAGAATGAATTAGAAAATTTCTATAAGAAGTGTAATTCTGAAAGGAAAGAGAACATTCCATACACCTCAATAGAATGGGGTTGTAGATAGGATGAACATGCTATTAATGAAAAAATCAAGAAGCATCCTTGGAGTTGCTGGACTAGGACAAGGGTTATCGACAAAGACAATGGATGATTCATGTTACCTAGTAAATTGGTCACTCTCATCAAAATTAGTTGACAATACTTCACACAAGGCATGGACTCATAAAAAATCCTCTCTTAAACATCTCGTATTTTTTTATTGTGATGCTTATGTACATGTTCCAAAGGAAAATATAAGTAAGTTGGTTAGTAAATTTGAAAAGTGTATCTTTGCATGTTATAAAAGTGGTATGAAGCATTATAAAGTTTAGAACCTAGAAATTAGGAAGGTTGTTTACACATGAGATTTTGCCTTTAGAGAGGTTAAATATGTTTCCAAACAAATACCCTTACTAAGGGAAAAATAACCAGAGAAAATTGAGTTTGAGTTGAAGGATAATGAATTCGAGCCAATAGAAGAATATGAATTAGAAGAAGAAACCCATACTCCAGTATTAAGGAATTGACATGAGAAAGAAGGCAACCAAAAAGGTATATTCTACCTGATTTTTGTTCTATTTTTCTTTTACTATCACTGATGAGGATACTAGAATAGTTAGCGAGGTGATGGATTTAGAGGATGGTAAACTTTCGAAGAAGGCCAAGGTTGAAGAAATGGTAGCCTTGGATAAGAATGAGGCTTCTGATCTAGTTAAGTTGTTGGTTATATCCCATTGGTATAAAATAATTTATAAGAAGAAGTTGAGTGAATAAGATAAAGTGGGAAAGTGTAAATATTGATTATTAACAAAGGCATATTCCTAGGTAGAGGAAATTGATTTTAATGAATTTTTCTCCTATTGTTAAATTAACTTTTATTATATTTTCCCTGAATGGGGTGGGAAGGGGAGTGACACAGAGATGGGGTCATGGTGTTAATCCCTCATAGCACTAATATGAAGGGATGTGTTAAGCATCCCCCTTAATTCTCTTAATTTTTACATATGGTGATGGGACCTTCACCATGAAGAATGATAAGAGGTGGCTCTCCATTACATGGCCTTGGCCTTCTCTATGCTACGAAATTTAATCCACCTTCCATCTCATATGCCTTGATGATTTTTCAGTGTCTTCTTGATCTCTGGGTTATTGGACTTGTTTTTCTGTTTTTTCTTGTAGGGACTGACTCAAGTGACCTCCAAGCTTTACTAATTGGGTTTCCTCCATGCTTTGTTGTTTCCTCCCGACTCCTCTTGAAAACTAGGATAAGAGTTAATAATTCTATATCTGTCCCCCTCTAATGGTGGCTATCCTTCTATGTATCATTATCCTTTGTAATCGCTTCAGTGTCTTTGGATAATTATGGGAGAATATTTCCTTATTTCACTCGTTCTATTGGGATCCTTGAGTGGTGCTTCTGTCAATATCCTTGACCTCAACCTTTCCACCTCCACATTTTCCTCTCCTCTAACTAAATCATGTTTGTGTTCCTTGGCTCTCCCATGCTAAGGAAATATTTTAGAAGTAGCAGTGGGGAGGTTTACTATGAGGCCCAGATAAGTGCATGGGCCTACTAGTGGGTTGAAACATCAACTAGTTAGTTTCATGCTTAGGATTTTTCGTTTTTGCAAGTAAAGATAGAGGAGTTAGAGAGAAACATTAGAGTTAATCATAGATGTCTCTTAGATACATAAGTAGTAGTAGTGACTACCTGGGTTCCTGATACATGGAACCTCTAAGGTAGACATAACCAATATATGCAAGTGGTTAACCTCTACTAGAAAATGAAGACATTGGTGGGAAAAGTTCTATTGGACTGTAATGAAGCAAAGGAGGAGATTTTACTGGTGTTGGATGAAATTATTTTGTCAATGAAATCCATGGATTGTTCCATGTCGTGAATTGAAGACTAACTATGCCTCACTCTAGACCAAAGAGACTCTTCTAAGAGAGTCCAAGATCACATTGAAATGTTCCCCTATGACTCTTACCCTTCGACTTGATTTTTTGGTTTTCTTTGGGTGCGATCTAAAGTTGTCTACTATAGAATACATGATAGTTAGAATAAGTCTAAGGAATAGAATTTTAGTGAATATTGATGTTTTTTTTTAACTTTCATATATGTTTTCTGGTAAACATAATGGTTTTCCACTACTCTGGTTTCCATAGTGGTAGACCAAGGAAAAAACCAAGATGAACGCTATTGTTTTTTGGTACCCTACCAACATAAAATTTTAATTAGCAAAAAAAAGACTTCTATTAGATTTTTTCATATTGCTGCGACTTTTGATATTGAATTAGTATATATGTGTGTAATAAAAACATTCCTACATGGGGATCTTGAAGAAGAAATCTACATGAAACAATTAGAATGTTTTGTAGTGAAGGGAAAGAAAGAGATGATTTGCAAGTTGAAAAGATCCTTGTATGGGTCAAAACAATCTCCAAGTATGTGGTGTAAAAATTTTGATACTTATACATTGGGACTCGGTTTCTCAAGAAGCAAAGCTAGCCATTACATGTATTCCAAAAAATTTGGTGATCATTACATTTATGTTGTTTTTTACTTTGATGATTTGTTGTTGATTGGAAACAATAAATAAATAATCAAGGCTTTCAAAACTCAGTGGTCCTCCAAGTTTGGGATGAATTATCTTGGTCTACAAGTTTTATTTTTTTCATGGAAATTAAAAGAGATCGGACATATAAGAAAACTCAGTTGATTATAGGAAATATGTTGAGATAGTATTACGTAGGTTTAATATATAGGAAAGTAAACTAGTCAAGATCCTTATTCCTATATCTGTAAGGTTATTTTGAAATTAGTGTTCTAAGACATAGGAAGAGGAAGATGACAAATCTCACGTTCCCTATGCTATTCTTGTTGGAAGTTTGATGTATGCAATGGTTTGTACTAAAATGAACATTGCACATGTAGTGGGGGTTTTGAGCATGTACATGTCAAAACCCAGGAAGGGACATTGGATAGTTGTAAAACGGGTTTTTAGGTATTTGTATGTTACCAAAAATTATGATTTTTACTACAAAGGAATCCATGGAGTAGACATATCATTGGACATACATGGATTTGTTGACATAGGCTAGGGTGGGGATCTATATCATAGAATATTTACAAGTGATTATGTGTTTAACCTAGATGAAGGAGAAATAAGTTGGATGAGAAAGAGATAGTCTATAATTGCACTGTCAACTAAAAAAACTAAATACATGGTAGCCACTCATGTAAGTAAGGAAGTTGTACGGTTATAGAGAATGTTTTAATCTATTAGGTTTGTACAATAGGTTGTAAGGTTAGATTGTGACAGTCATAGTGCAATCTCTCCAACAAAAACTACATATTATCATTCTAAGACAAAATATATTGATGTTTAGTACCACTTTGAGAGATAGATGGTGAAACACAAGAAGGTGATGCCAGTGAAGTTAGAAAAGGTGAACATTTGAAAAATATTGCAAATTCGTTAACAAGGTATATAAGTATAGAGAATTTGTCTTGGTGTAGAGAAGAAACATGAATAACTTCTTTGAATTGTTGATGATGTAATCCTTGGCCCCACTATGCATAAAGAAAAAAACAAGTGGTGGAATGTTGGGTATGTGTTATATTATTTACATAATTATCCTATGTACTATACATTAGAATTGGAGCAAGGGGAGACAAAAAGGACCCCCATATAGGGGTTCAAGGGAATATCCCATGAGAAAAGATCAAGTTATTTTTGGCCTCTTTTTGGCTTTTTTTAATGGTATTTCTATCCATTGTAATGTAATTCTGCTAAACGAATATTATCCAAGTAAATAGATTATGGTTTTAGATGTAGTGGGATATTATACATCGTATTGTAAATGACAGAGAAAATATAATAAGAATTAGACATGTGGCTTTAAACATTTTTTATGGGTTTACCTAGTTAAGGTTTTCTAGGATAAGTTTGTAAGTGTTGTGTGTGAATGTTATTATTTACTTTTTTGTTTTATTAAGAGTTTGTGTATGTATTTCTTCATTGTAAACATTTAAAATATGTAGTGATCACACATAGCTTAGGCCATATTTAGTAATGTTCAAGCTTCCTGAAACCCATAGATTGGACATATCTATGTTTGAGAGGATGGTCGATAGTAGAACCACATACAAAACATTACAAGTGCAGTGGAGAATGACACCTACATTAATATCCTTGCTCACAAACTTCTTCTATCCCATTTTAAGATATAACCCATCCATTCATCGATTCAAATATATGAGAGGAATTAAGAGAAATATGGTGTTCATGGACTACTATAATGTCAAAGATTAAGTTTAATTCTGGAAGCAACATTATGAATAGCATGGAGGAAGACATGGTAGTTATGTGTATAAGGTCATCAACTATAAATATCTTAAGCAAGTAAATACGATATATAGAAGAAATATTGAGAGTAAGCTTTGATGGTAAATACTTTTTTCCAAGTAGAAAATACCGTAAAATTCCAAAAGTGTATTTCCAAAATTCAAAGTGTGGATTAATTTTGAGGAGAAGAGAGAAATAATATCATACTAATCTATTTCGTCACGTACATAATTAACACTTTAGACAAATATGAAGATATTATGCAAACCATAAGATTCCTCAACATTCCCAATAGAATATGTGTTGCACTCTTTAGAGCTAGAATCGGTCTCTACATATTTGACAACACTAAGCTTGTATTAGAGAATATTTTGTTATGGAGAGATATCATCCATTTTCTAACAAATAATGGAAGTTTGAGAAAAATCATTTCTAGTTGAAAAACCATAAAAGAAAACTCATGTAATAATACCCAATTCATTATGAAATCATTTATCTAATGATTGGGTTCCTCCATAATTATAATTTTGGGGCAATTTACATTTAGAATATCTAGCTCATTAGTTTATACTTATAAAAGTTTACATGTTGTGGATAGATATGTGTTAGGTTTCTGCATGTGATGGTAGTGCCTTAGGCTAAGTTTATGAAATAGCAAGCAATGGGAAATTAAGTAAGCCAAATAGTCTTCCTTAAATTCCATAAAAATGAGATTACAACCAATGAGATGGTTGAAATGGGGAAAATAAGTTGGAATGTTAACAGAGAAAATGCCAATTGAGAGTACAAGCATAGATAGATGAGTGTAGGAGAAAACACATAAGGGATGGTGGATGGTGGAGTTTTCTCTTTGTAATTCCCTTATAGAGTGTGTTAGGGCCCTACTCTATCCTTCCTACTTCAGGGTAATTAGAAGTTAGTTAATTAATGCATGTGACCATCTTACCATCTTCTTTGAATAAGATCCATTAGATAGTTAGTGGGTAGTTATTTAATACAAAATGCTCCTCTTTATCTCATAAGATCCATTAGGTAGTTGGTAGTCATGAATGATGTGGCCATACGTAGTTAGGGTTTGGCTATTAAAAATCTATTTATTAAGTGTTGGAAAGTGTGCAACAAGAAATGCTTGTTGAGAATGCAACAAGATGATGGAGCTTAGTGGAAAGGAGTCGCCTTCACTAAGTGGCCCCGCAAGCAAGTTTTGGCGCAAAGTCTATTTTTAGACTATGTCTATTTTTAGACATATGGATCATGTCTATGAGTTGCAGGATGTTTTTTATGGATGATTGGTCATGTTGGGAAAAATATATGGACTTCTATTTTTTGGATCACAGCGGTGTGATCAGAGTCTATTTTTAGACCCTCAGGTAAAAATAGAAACAGTCAAATATTATTAGCCCTTAATAATATTTAGACTATAAACTTTATCTTATTCTCTTGGAGCACTTTAGTTGGAGCTACAGATGTAGCACATGCAACTGCCTGAAGGAATCACGTGGTTACCTATGGGTTGACTGAGCTATTGCATGAAGGACTTCAGTTAGGACTCAAGTGGTTGAGTTCTGTGGATTTAGATGAGCAGTTAATGGAGTTGTGTTCAGTTTGACTTAGTTGAACTAGTTGTATTTAGTCTAACTGGCCAATAGACTATGTGATGAGTTGTGTGAATTAGTTATTAATTAATTCACTAACTATTAACTCATAATGCAACTGAGGAATACATCAGTTAAATCAGTGCATGGACAGTTCAGTGGAGACAAGTGTTAGAGGTAAGTGAAAGGGTGAGTTGTGACTATCAGTTGTGCATGAGATCTTGCACAATTAATGGATTGAGTATACCCATGAGAATTGCGCAGTAGACCAGTGATATAGCCTGTGCTCATGTGATTTCCAGTGTGAGTGATTTTCCAAGGTAAATAGAACTTGGAATAAGTTTGGATTCATTCATTCTCTTGCAGGTATTGTGCAGTGGAGGCAAGCAAGCAGTGGAGGAGATTTGGAGATCAGATCTGAGCTGTAATGTGTGCAACAGGTGGAGATAGTGTTGGATACTTGTGAAGAGTATTGTACTATGTATTGTTACATGTTCTCAATCAATATAATATACAGATAGTTGGGGTTTTTAGCGAGATGCTTTCCCCGGGAAAATACTGTGTTGATATGTGTGGTTGATGCTTCTATGTGTGCATGTTATTGTTTCTGCTTCTGTAAATTGATGATCAATGTAGAGGAGGTTATGTATTATGCATGTATTCCGCAATAGTGTATAATCGAGATAATCTTTGTGAATATGTGTCATATTATTCAAAATTTCTACATGGTATCAGAGCCAAGTTGATTTGTAGAAGAAGTTATACATGATATCAGTGTTGTATTGATCATCAGATCTATTATTCAGAAAGTGTTTACATTTTATTTCTTCAAGTAGAGTCCATGATCGAGACAAGTAGCCTCTGGATTCATCCTTATTTTGGAAGGTGAGATATCCGGTGAATGCCCATACAGTCGATCTATGTACGAGAAATACTTTGTTCTCACGAATTTTAGATCAGAAGCGGTTGAGTTTTGAGCTGGTGGAATGGCGCTCAAGGATAAACTTAGAAACATCTAAGTGTGAGAATGGAGACAGTATGCCCCAGTATCTCACGAAGTTCACCCAATGCCGGGATGAGCTGGGAAGTGTCGGGGTAATCGTTGAGGATGAGGATATGGTGAGTCTAGCTCTCCTTGGCCTTCCTAAGAGTTGGCATAGCTACCAGGACTTGATGAATGGAAGGGAGAAATTGCTAGGATGGGAGAAACTTTGATCGGATCTTGTGCAAGAGGATATTAGACGGCACACCAGAGACAGTTCTTCATCTATGCATGATGAGGAGAACTGTGCCTTAGCGAGTAAGGCGAAGAAGGGGAAGGGGAAGGTTTCTCTTTCCGAATCCAGTTCTTCCAATGATGGGAAGAAGGTTGAAAATTCGAAGGTGAGATGCTTTCATTGTCATGAGTTGGGCCATTATGCTACTAATTGCCCAAAGAAGAAGTCCAAGAAGGGATCCGAGGAAGGATCTGAAGGTGGAGCACTTGATTCACAATTTGAGTTGGATTTCACACTCTTCGCATGCATGGTTTCATCCATGATGGGAAGTGGTTGGTTTCTTGACAGTGGAGCTTCTTTCCACATGACCGGTGACAAAAGTTTGTTCAGTACTTTGGAGGAGAAAGATCTCCATATACTCATAGGGATGGGTAATGATGAGAAGTATAGTGTCTCAGGTGTAGGCACGGTTATTTTTCAGAGGGAGCATGGAGCTCACCTTACCTTGACCGATGTCATGTATCAGGACTGAAGAGAAACTTGGTGTCAATCGCGATGCTGGAAGACAGAGGCTATGATGTAGTCTTCAGAGATGGAAAGGTTTTCCTTAGACACATCATCACTAGACAGGTGAAGCAGATTGGTTCACAGTTCAAGAACCTGTATGCTCTTAAGGTTCAAGATGCATGCAAAGCCTTGAGCAGCAAGGCAACTGATGGAGACTTGGTGGTTGAGAGGGAGGGTATATTACCTCTCAACATGCAGAGCCAAAAGAAGTCTCAGACAATGGTGGAGGAGCCGCGATTGGTGCAGCAACTTCAGGAGGTTGTGGAGCAGCCACAACAGGGGAAGCTGAGTGGAGATCAAGTAGAGACATCTGCTCATGCAGAGACCTACAGTAGGGGGGGAATTCAAGCCAGGTGGGCTGAGGGATCACATGCAACCATACCTCCAGGTAGTAGGTGGGGGATATAGAGTGATCGTCCCAAGGAGGAGGGGTAGGATCCTTGAGGTACCCAATCTCTTGGATGAGACCTTGCTACAGGAGCCCCGATGTGGAGTAGCAGGAACTGATTGATTGGGTAGAGAGAGATGCAGATGGAGTGGTAGAGAGAGTGACAGTGCATGGAATCCCAGGACAGCGCATAGCTAGCAGGCTGCAACAATGCGAGAGGCACAAGTGTTTTGCACAGTGCTAGGTGGCACAGAGAGGTGTGCAATAGTGCGAGATGCATGGATATGTTGCAGTAGCGCAAATGTTAGAGAGGGAGAACTTGTCAGCAGCAGGTAGAGCTTCAGCATCAAAGTATGTTCCTAGCCCAACAGAGTGGTTAGTTAGGAGTGTTTTTGTTCCAAGTGTTGTTGGAGCAAGTAGACCGGGCAGATGTGTTGCATGCAGAACATTCCAAAGTTACAGGATCAGGTTTGAGAGGAAGCCTTTCTTGTTGAGAGGGAGTTTTGAAAAGTGTGCAACAAGAAATGCTTGTTGAGAATGCAACAAGATGATGGAGCTTAGTGGAAAG
>APFE030261496.1:58062-100951 GCA_000404065.3 Pinus taeda
TTTTCGACCAGGGATGAGTAAGAGATCATCATTCTCCAAGTGGAAGCAGGAACTATCAGAGAGAGGACACTAATCAAGATCCCAGAAGATGACTCACCTCTCTGTAATCATCTATATGGATCCCTCATCACATAGATACAGAGGCTGGAATTTTGTATCTTATAGAGAAGTGCTATTGGTTTTTTGGTGTACATTCACAGTGTTGGGTGATCTAAGCTTTGCTTGAGGTGAAGAAGGGCTTCCTCGCTGGCGGATGATGCTGGGTCAGAGCATATGGTTGTAATCCTCTTGCTACTTTTCATCTTAATAAAGCTATTCTTGTTTTCTTCCATATTCTTGTGTATTTGTTTATATATGCATTTATATGGTTAACATGTTGAAAAGTGTGCAACAAGAAATGCTTGTTGAGAATGCAACAAGATGATGGAGCTTAGTGGAAAGGAGTCGCCTTCACTAAGTGGTCCCGCAGGCTATTTTTGGCGCAAGTCTATTTTTAGACTATGTCTATTTTTAGACATATGGATCTTGGTCTATGAGTTGTAGGATGCTGTTAATGGATGATTGGTCATGTTGGTAAAAATATATGGACTTCTATTTTTAGACAACAGCAGAGGTATTGTCAGTCTAAATATAGAACACTCGAATATTATTAGCCCTTAATAATATTTGTACTATAAACATTATCTTATTCTCTTGGAGCACTTCAGTTTGAGCTACAAATGTGGCACATGCAACTGCCATAAGAAAATACGTGGTTCCTATGGGTTAACTTGAGCTATTGCATGGAGGACTTCATTTAGGACTTCAGTGATTGAGTTCTATGGAGTTGGATCAGGAGTTGATGGAGTTGTGTTCAGTTTGACTTAGTTGAACTAGTTGTAGTTAGTCTAACTGGAAAATAGACAAATGTTGAGCGGTGTGAATTAGTTATTAATTAATTCACTAACTATTAACTCATAATGCAACTGAAGAATACATCAGTTAACTCAGTGCATGGACAGTTCAGTGGAGACAAGTGTTAGAGGTAAGTGAAAGGGTGAGATGTGACTATCAGTTGTGCATGAGAACTTGCACAATCAATGGATTGAGTATGCCCATGAGAATGCGTAGTAGATGCCTAGTGATATAGCTTGTGCTCATGTGATTTCTAGTGTGAGTGATTTTCCAAGGTAAATAGAACTTGGAACGAGTTTGGATTCATTCATTCTCTTGTAGGTATTGTGCAGTGGAGGCAGGCAAGCAACCGAGGAGATTTGGAGATCAGATCTGAGCTGTATTGTGTGTAACAGGTGGAGATAGTGTTGGATACTTGTGCAGAGTATTGTACTATGTATTGTTACATGTTCTCAATCAATATAATATACAGATAGTTGGGGTTTTTAGCGATATGCTTTCCCCGAGAAAATACTGTGTTGATATGTGTGATTGATGCTTCTATGTGCACATGTTATTGTTTCTTCTTCTGTAAATGGATGATCAACATAGAGGAGGTTATGTATTATGCATGTATTCCGCAATAGTGTATAATCAAGATAATCTCTGTGAATATGTGTCATATTATTCAAATTTTCTACATAAAGTGAGAATGTTATAGAATGGCTTTTGTCGAGTATTATGGTAAATAGAGCTCTACTAAGTGAGAGGTCACCCTATCTTTGAGAGGGAAGTGAATATCACTTTATTTCTTCTAGTATTCATTAATACAAGAGTTACATTTTACATATTCAATATCATTCGGTCTCTTGTATATGATTTTACACATTAATGTTCTCCAGATATGTTGTTTGTGATTTAATTCTAAGGATTAAAAATCACAATAAGTGGTATTAGCATTGTTTCCTAAGCTAGCACATATCTAAACTTTATTGTAGGCTAGAGACATGTTCTATATATTTAAATAATAGAGAGATATATCATTATGCAAGTAAATATGAAATTGGGTTATACATGGTAAATCTATTTCAACATATTAAATACATGGTCACAGGTTTAGACCCCTTGTAATTCAATGCTTTGTATAGTAATAATAGTAATAATAATTAATAATTTAATAATAATATTATATATAATAATAGTAAATATAATAAATAATAAAAAAAGATAATAATAGTAATAATAATGAAGAAATATAATAAAGAAATACTAGCAATTGTCCCAAAAGGTACAAAGAGAGGCCGATAGGATTATTAAATTGGAATTGTTGAATTTTTCAAGAAGAGTTAATTGGTTTGCAGAAAACCTTGTTTTCTTGGACTGTCATTGTGTAATTACTTTTCTTTAGATGTTTTGTTTATATCTATATTACAAGGAACACATTGAATGTCTTATTTCATTTTAGAGTAAGTTAATTACCTAAAATCAAGAGGTTAAGTTAATTACCCAAAATCAAGAAACCTCTATAGATGGCCAAGCATATATGAAGCTTGCTAGTGACCAAGGCAATAACCACCATGACTATCCCCTACCAATATATTTCATTGAAAACCATAATTGTATATTGCATTTAGAAAGTCAAAACATAATATTAGAAAACACATTGATATATTGCTATTAAAAAGTCAATTCCATTAGAAACCATGGTATTATTATTATATTTTATAAAGAATAATATACATATATAGAATGATATTACATTGAAAACCATAATTGTATATTGCAATTAGAAAGTCAAAATATAATATTCGAAACCATGCTAAATATGACATTACTAACCTTAAATGTCAAAGGGAGAACTTAGAAGTTGGAAATTAAATGACCACGGCCATTCCGAAGACCATGTCTATAGAGACGTAAAAAAACCATGGTCAATGCCAAATTAGGAGGCCGGAAGGCAAAAATAAAATATTGAATCGTTGCTAACATTACATGTAGGAAGAATAAAAGAAGCACTTCTTCCCCAAGGATGTCTTCCTGATTGTGATCTCACGCTCACCTGAAGACGACCATGCCTGAAGACGACCATCTAAACATGAACATGCACGCTCACCTGAAGACAATCGTGCTTGAAGAAGACCATCTAAACATGAACACACATGCTTGAAAGGAGGAACAACACATCGGACACTATTCAGATCAGCTAATGAAGTATTATAAATTCTTGAAAATTTTGGAAGAGTTTATAGTGATGGTTTTGATCTTGTTGGAGATTGGTTCATAGCACATGCTATTGTGTTAATAATATTTGACTAAATTAAATGTCACACAACAAGAATCAATCATTATCTACATGCATAATGAAACACCATGGCAAATTATGTAGTGCGGTCCAAAAAGAACAACATGCAGTTTTCAATAAAAAAATTGTTTTATATTGTCTACATACAAGAAATGATCCAATGGGTGCAGCAAGACCTCTACAAAAACTTTAAACAAAAAACTTGGGTCAGCTAGCATGCAGTTGCATAAAGCAGTGCTTCCTTGAATGGCTATCCCTAGAGGCCACGCCACTTCCTATATAATCGAATCAAAATATAGCTGAGAAAAAAAGGCATCATTATGCTAGTAATAAAGGCAAAATAAATCCAAGTACCACAAATATAATATTAAGTATGATTTAAACACACGAGCATACTTGTAAATCCAAGTATCTAGAATGGAGCAATTGGCGTAAACCAACAGATTTGGCAGCTTCTGCCATATCAGATGGAAGAACAACCCCTCGAGCCTCTGCCTTTTCGAATACTTCCTCTGCATTTAAAATCGGTCCAAATTCATCTTCACCATCATTCCCACCTTGATCGTCGTCATTGTCCCTACCACTACCTTTTCCCCCTTCTCCTCCTCTAAAGTTTCCATTGTCATTCCCTCCAAAGCATCCTTCATCACCACCATTATCAACTTCTTTAATATCTGCACTATTTCCTATTCTTGACTGGGATAGGCTTAGATCTCCTCCAACCATTTTCAAAGGAGCAGTGACAACTTCAGGATCTTTAACTGATTTAGAATCGAAATCCATCTGGCATTTAACCTTGAAAGGCCTACCTGCCTGAAATCTTCCTATTAGAAAGTTTATAATTAACTCTATTGTATTTTTATCTCCTCTACAACAATTAAGTCTTTCGGTTCCAAATATTAGGGGCTTTTGAATTTCAAAACTGAGGGCATTTGAAACTCCATTGTTGCTTGAATTTCCAAATTTAGCTTGACTTGTAAAAAGTGAAAGGCTTGCAGCCTCCATGCAAGTACTAAAAAGACAGCCAAGCATATTTAAACTCCACAATATGAAATAACGGGGAAATAAAAAAGAAAGACAATCCACCACTTTGAATATCACAATTTATTCTAAACTCTTAGCCTCCTCAAAGTCTATAGTTCTAGACCTTAAGCTAGGGGTGAAATTTATTTGAGCACCAAATTCAATAGTCTTGAAGTGTTTCGTTGGAGTACCCAAGATTTACAAGGGCCCTATCATACTGCCAGAGACAGCTTCTCCTAAAAAGGAATACAGCGAATCTAACTTTGGCCTTGTGAAATAAATGCACGAATACACCTGCAACTCGACACTCAACTCTGAGTAGAAAAATAAGGGATTTGATGCGCACAAAGTCACTGACTATCCTGTGTTGACTCAAAAGCACTGAAAACGTTTTAACAAAATGATGCGTGATACTATAATTTAAATGTGCAGATTAGTTGGGCTTCGCTTCCTCTCAAACAACCTAAAATTTGAGATTTTTCCTAAAATGAGACATTCAAATCCAAAATTTGAGAAATGCTCTATCAGTTTAGTTCAAATATGATAATGAACGACCCATGCATCTATAGAGCTTAAAAGCACAAATTTCTTATTTTTCATTATTTAAAACTTCAATGATGCTACAAAGTAAAGCTCAAGGAAAAAAAGGCTACCATATGTCTTAGGAATGATGTGGAGAGAAGAATTGGACCTCTCTTATGCATAATCACTCCAAAATGCTTTCTACCTTGGAGATTTTGAAGGTGCATGGGAGGACGGAAGTCTAGGCTACAGTAACAATTTGATCGAAATAGTTTGACAATGTTGTTTGGCAGTCTTGAAGGACCTTGAGCAACAACCACCTATTGTATCATTTGGCCAAATAAATACTGCTACATGGAATGGACGAAGAACCAGTTGTCAACGCCATTACAATAGATTCATGAACATCTAAAGACACAGATGCATATGCGCTAAGGCCTTTAAGAATGCATTGAACCCATACAAGAAATTGTAGGGGTTGTATGAGCTGTGCGCAGGCTATTGTAATGACTATGTTAGAGTCGATTGTTTTCAAAATCCTTCCTCTCAAAACAATCCTTCCTCTCTTTGCTTTTCTCTCAGGGGTGCACTTTCTTTTGCTTAAAATCATAGCTTTGTTATAACAGCAAGCTCATTAGCTTTTGTGTTTTCTTGTGTTTAAACTCTTTGCTTTTTCTGAGCTTTTTTCTTTCAATCCTTGCTTTTTATGAGCTTTTTCATGCTTTCTTGATTTTCTGCATATAATCCTTTCTCGTGAGCTTTTTCTTGATTTTCTGCATAGAATCCTTTCTCATGAGCTTTTCTAATCAACATTCTTTTGTGCTTTCTTGATTTTTCATGCTTTTTTTATTTTCCGTTGTTTCGTTTTCTGGTTCAGGTCAATAGTTGAAAGTGTCTCACCTGATCGAACGGAGCAGGGTAAAAGCGTTGATGAAGATGTTGATGCATAGGAAGGCTTATCGGCCTAAAAATAGTAAATAATAAACTAAAGTTATATATATATATATATATATATATATATATATATATATATATATATATATGAATAAGTAAAATAACAAAAATTAAATTAAATTAAAAAGAATAAAATAAGGAAGTTAAATCAAGAAAAATATTGAATTAAGTAAAACTTAAAATAAAGAAATAAAAGTTGGCATGTTGACACATGGATTGTGTGCATCTAGATCCCTTTCCAATCCCTTTCCATTTTTTGAACCGTTTGTTCTATTTAATGGATGAAAAGAGGGATGGGAAACATTATTCATTCCTTTAGAAGGAAAGTGCTATAAGACAAATGATTCCCTGGCAGTATTAGTTCATTGAGGACCCTTGGGTGGCCAGTTGTAGAAAGATTATGTGCATATGAGCTTACGGTTGGGTGGAGAGTCGTCCCAAAACTTTTTTGTAATCAGCAAGATTTGAGTGGTGTTACAACTCTGTAATCACAAGTAAGGTATCTCGTTGCTACAAGTAAGCTTTCTTTTCTCGTAGTTTTCGAAAATTCTATGCCATTTAGTTGAACAATTGTGTGTTGATTATTAATTGCATAAATTAATGTAATTAATTGTATATTTTAAATTATGGGTTGTTACATATGGTATCAGAGCAAGTTTCCAATATTAAATTCCTTTGGGTTCTTAAACTAAATGTTTGTACTCTATACTTGAAAATCGTAATGATTTTTAAATTTAAAGAAACATGATTAAAAAAAAATGAGTAAATATATACATTTCAAATCAAATATAATGGTAGTTTTTTTTCAGAGGCAAGTATGATGATAGTTAGACCATTACAACATGAGTTTATGTATGGATAAAATTAAAGAAACTTAAAGTCATACTTTTTTTTCTCATACAACTTGAGTGGGCTTAATGGATAAGAGCATGTATTTCCTCCTAAGAGGTCATAGGTTCAAACCCAGAGAGGGTAGAGTGTATATGCCTTTGTAGACTTAACAATCAAATTGTTGTGTGGAAATGGGTCCTTTGTCCCACATAATTTTCTTTTAATAAAAATATTGTGTATTGATATAATTAGAAAAAACGACAAACATATTTTTTCTCTTATATATATAATTTTCCTCTAGTAAAAATATCCAAAAAATTTACAATTTTTTTTAAATCCACAAATTAATTATATATCACAATAAATTATATATTAATTTTAAATATAATATAATTTATTACTATTACTATTATTATAAATTTTCTATATTATTTTAAACATTAAATTTTGTTATTAAAAAAAAATCAAAAACCCCAACCTACCATACACGACTCTGTTGGTTGACTTAGAGAGCCAATAAATATGTTATTAATAAATGACTTATAATTTTTTATTGAATCCTACTTTGTATGTATTTGTGTGTTAGATAAGAACTCTCTTAGTTAAAATAAAGTAATGATGCAAAAAAAAAAAAATATGTTATTAATAAATGACTTATAATTTTTTATTGAATCCTAATTTGTATGTATTTGTGTGTTAGATAAGAACTCTCTTAGTTAAAATAAAATAATGATGCAGAAAAATTGGCTCATGCATTACTACTGTTTGTGGAAATCGAATCTTAGTTTAGGTAAACAAAGAGAGTTCTTATCTATTAGAAAATATACATTATATAAATATACATTATACATCATATAAATTAGAAATTATATACATTATTTATTAGTGTTCATTTTATTTGTGTTGGTTGTTAATAATTAGAACACCCTCTATTCTTGCACGTTAAATTTACATAAAGAAAAGATATAAGCGACTTTAATTTTATCATATGATATGGAAAAAGTTATTATATATATATATTTTATGGATGTAACTCATGATTTATTATACACATATCTCTTTGTATATGACAAAAAGAAGAGGTTTATATGAATAATTGAGAAAGGTATACTAGATTCATACGGAAATTCTTAAATTATAAATAATTAAGGTTATGCAAGTAAATGATAAGTTATTTAAAATAATTAAGGTTAAGTAAATAAATGATGGGTTATTAGAAACGTTATTTGGTTAATTTTGTTTTAAGGTTCTTGTTTCACAAGAGGAGAAGGATGGTAAGAATATGTCTTAATTAATTCAAAATTAATCATTTTTTAATGTTATTTTTATGTTAAAATAGTATGAATAAGTTGTTGTTCTAAAGATATTTATTGCATTTATGAATCTCTTTTTTTAGTGGCATGATGATTAATATACATGAATAAACATATAGAGACTCGACTATAAACATTAAGGAGAGATTATCAGATATGAAGTAACACACTAAAGTGATAATATGCTAAATTGTCCAAGGTAACATCAAAAAAAGAAGTGGAAATTCATAAGTAAGCAATTGAGAGAAGCATAACACTTTTCCCTAAAAGTATACATCAAATGTAGTTGAAGCTAGAAGCCATAAAATTTAATATAGTATGCAAACAACCTAAAAGGGAGGTAAACCTATTATTAGAATGTAGCGATGGAAAATAATTATAAAGATCCAATGATTATAAGAAAAGAAGGAATGTTTATAAATCTGATTTCCAACATTAACAATATATGTTTGATAAAAATACCTTATGAAGTGTAGTGTCCTATTTTTTTTCCTAGTGTAGTTTTGTCACTCCTATCAAGGATGATTTTTGATGAGTTATATATATGACAAATTGATCACTTGATTGAGGAATAATGTTTCATATACATAGTTATATTTCCTTTTATGTTTATGTATGGCAGATTGATCACTGGATTGGGACACAATGTTTTATATAGTTATATTTCCTCTTATGTGTGGTATCTTTGATTATCTATATTAGATGGTTTTGGTTAAGTAAATGTTATACATATGTTTCTATTTTTGCATCTTATTTATGAAGCAGGTGTATGACATGGATGGTGATCCAAGATTGAGATACATAGACCCATGCATGCTCATGGTTATGTGGAATAGATGGTTAATTATGATTTATGGATGATACATGGTTTGTGTGATTATATATGTATAATATTGTACTAAGCAGGATGTGATAGGGTACCTGGTCATTTTCCAACAAGTATGTTCAATTATGAATGACTGTGGAAGTCATTTCTTCATAACCAAAATGGATGTGGAAGTCATGCATCATTCTCGGTGGAATGTGATTAAGTTAATTTCATTATGAAATTCATTTGATTCCTTTAATCTATGAGATTGTAATGTGTGCAGGTCTTTGAACAAGGCCTTACTAGTGAACCATCAGATGGGTAAAAGCTCACAATTAGTACCATAAGGAGAAACGCAGAGTTTCAAAGCACAGTAGATAAGAGGGCATGGAAATTAGGATGTGGAGTCCTAAATCCAATAAATATAAAGGCGTGGAGTCTTGTATATTTAGGGCATGGAGTCTTAAATATTTAAAAAGATCAAGTTTTGGAATCTTGGATCTTTGGAGTAGAGCAGGGCGTGAAGTCCTCAATCTAATAAGGCACAGAGATGCATGAAATAGGGGTGCGGAATCCCTATTATCCAGAAGAAAAATACCACTCATGGATGAATTTCCTTAAATAAAATTTCATTCTCACAATTCTGGAATGTCTTTTTAAGAATAGAAATTCATGTCTAGCATCTCAAGCACGACTTTCCAAAAATAGTAAATCTCCTTGCATAAATTGGTAATCAAGCGTAGTTGAAGAAAAACCACTTAACTTATCATTAATCAATCCTAATATTTCAATCTTGACTGAATCCTCAATATCATTAATATTAATATTATCTGACATGATACTATGATATTATTATTAAAAAGGAATTACAAGTCAACTTCATCTCCTCAATTAATTCACACCTCTCCTTCATGACTCTCATGGCTTTATGTAACTCTCTCTCTCTTTTAAATAATACATTACACTCTATTTTATGAACTCATCAAAGAATGGCATATTCCTTTTCACTCATTAAAAATAAGTCATAAAATATTCCTCTTACGCTCTCTTTAATGCATATGTTACACTCTCCTTAACTAAAGTATGCATACCTCTCCTTAATGGCATAAGTTACACTCCTCTAAATGGAATACAATGCATGCACATTACTCCTCCTTTATGACAAGAATTGGTTGCTCCTCCTATATATGAGTCTCATGTATTCTCACTTGGGTGTGTGGATTATGATGCCAAGAGTGGAAGAGACTTGAGGAAAATGGTGAGAGGGAGAGATATGGAGAGTAGCTAATTGCTTCCAAACTAAATATGAAATTCTTACTAAAATCCTAATATATCTAGCTATTGAGGTTGGCCATGAGTAGTATTGGGAGGAAGTGAAAATTTTCTTCCTTAGCTTTCTTTGCAAATCTCTCTATTGTTGTCTTTTAGTACTACTTGTGAGCTTTTGCAGCTCGAGGGTTCTAGGGGGAGAAGTTCTTCCTAGATATGGTTGGGAGGAAAATCGGGTGGTTCACAATGACTTGGTAAGGATATTGGAGCTAGAGCATACTCCCACCTTTTTCAGTTGTATAAATTCACTGCCAGGTATGTTGAAAACATTATAATGTGTTTTTTTTTGTAGTTCATTACATGGTTTTTGCTTATTTGGTTGTTGGCTAAAACTTAGATGTATATCAAATGTTGCACACTAAATGTTGAAGGACGTTTTCAATGACTGTAGTTTATTTTATGTAAGTTTTTGTTTTTTGTTTTTTGTTTCGTTTTGTTTTGTTTTGTTTTTTTCTTTGTACAGTTTCGTTGCAAGTTTTTTAACATCATGTCTTAATGGCTGAAGCATTTAGGCTGACATGAGATATATGAAAACATATTAATAGCATAAATTTGGTTTTTCCTTCTCTTTTTACAGTTGTAGATCATTTTTCACATTATATGTTTGACAAAAGTGATAAATGAGATAGTATGAATTTGCTTTTGGTTGTGGTTTTAAAGAATCGCATTTCTGGGAATTTTTGTTTCAATTCATTTTAACTTCAGGGGGTATCTATGCCTTTTGGCCATGTCACCCCAACATTGATTTCAAAAAAAAAAGTTTCAAAATTTGGTTCTTTAAGCTAGTATATTTTATAGATTTGTTGTTGCTATCTTGTGGTTTGTTTCACTGTTTTTTTTTAGCTGTGATTTACCTGGTAATCTCTATTTATGAAACTATCCTATTATATAAACTTGGAATTAATTTTTTAAAGTCTCAATGGTTAATAAATTGATAGTTTAAATAACTTGTGACTGCTTGTTTGATAGTTTGATAGTTTAATAGTTAGCATCTTGTTTTGTAACTGCTAGTTGTTGTTCAAAATTCTCCAATGGCTATAGCTACATCACTACGAGCTATTTGTAAAATTTCTTAAATGTTTATAGTCATTTATGTGCCTAAATTTTTGTATATGCAACAATGAAGATGGATTATAGTTCTACTTATTATTAGGTTCACTTATTGGCATTACTAACAAGAAAAAGAAGTTATGTAATCTTAGATTCATGTTAGTTAATTGTGGTGAAATCGCCTTAAGGGTTATGGTTGTAAGTGTTTGAAAAAATGCCTCAATGGTTGTACATTCCATACTTGCAAATTGTTTGACATAATGCTTCAATGGTTGTAGCTAATTACATTTATGAATTGTCTATAAATATGACTAAGTGAATTTAGGATTTGCAACCAAGGTGTTTTTGGAAATATCTCAATGAATAAGCATGCTGATTTCATTGAATTAAAAGTCCATGGAAGTCAAATTGGGTAGGTGAATTGTTGTAATTTTTAGCTCACATATGAATTCATAATCATTGGAAACCACTCCTTTAGAAGTTGAATTATCTTGTTTTTCTTTCCTTTGTTTTACCAAAGAATTTATACACATATTGTTTATAAAAAAATCAAATTAGTCGCTCTTAAACATATTTAATTGCAATAGAATGAACAATTGGCTTATTGGAAATTGTGGTTTGTAAATATTGATATTATTTATCCCACTAAATACTTTATCGTTTAAATGTGATTTTAAGACTTATGGTTGTAAGTTTTGGATCTTGACGAACCATGACCCTATAACTTTAATGAGAAGATTAAAATTACCATGGGTTAGTTAGTTAGTAGAAATTAGTGTGTAGTGTAAAGAATACCAATAAAAAACAAAAAAAAATTATAGATATATGACCTTGCATTAACTTTTACGTCTTAAAATAAAATAAATAAAATAATATCGCATTTTGAGTCAACCTTAGTATAATATTGATGGTTGGTAAGGTGGGGCCTTACATGAAGGAAGAACAAAGCATGAACTTGCAAATTTTTATGATAATGAATGTTAGTCCTCGTAACCATAACTGAATTTGAAGGATGCAGATGCTATTTTTCATGACTTTCCTTATCTATGATTAAATTGTGTGGTGAACCAAATAAGATTGCATAACTTAGGTTAGATAGATACTTAAGTGAAATGTTTAAATGATGTCTTATTTGTTTAAATTTTATTGATACATTTAAATCATATAATATCGTTTCAGTTAATTGTTATATCAATGTAGGAATGTTGAAGTATAATGTTGTGATGATCATTTTCATGATGTGATGGTATGTGGTAATTGGACATAGTTATGATGAGAGGATAATGATGCACATGTGATTCTTATGATAATGATTTTGTATGTTTATGATGGATATGATATGCATAATGTGGCATATGGATAATGATGTTATGATATGAGGTTTTATTGACATGTGGATCCATTTATTATGTGATTTCATGGTATATCTTTGATATAGATATGTTAATGTTATAAATAAAGCATTGGTTGCATGTTGAGATGTGGTGATTGACAAGAAATCCATAAAAGGTCCAAGAGGGTCGATTTATTTGATGATCTCGTGGGAGCCCATACTTGGAAGGAAGAATATGTAACACCATATGGGCTGGGGACAAACTCAATCAACACTACACGTGCCAATTGTTCCTTTGCCTTGTATAACTCTTGATGCATAGCTCTTGAAGAGCTATGGGATCATCTTGAAGAGTTCGAGTGCCTAATATTGGATTGGGATGTCGAAGTCCTAAGGGGGAGTGAGGAATTCAATGCCTAGGGTTGTGCACCTTATTGTAGTTTTATCTAGTTTGATGTCTTCAATATAGCCAGTTGGCTTACCACCGTAGCTTGTTGGTGTTAGTAGGATATATTTATTTTAAAATTTTATATATTTTATATAATTAATTAAACAAGATGTAATTTGAAAATTATTAAATTTATAAAATGGTTTTGGGATGTTAGTTTTTAGATTGATATGATAGTATCTTTTCTTGATTATATCAATAACATCATAAATTGTGAGGGGAGATAATTTATAAAATATTATTCATATAGAAAGAGGTGTTAAGTCTTAGTTTAATAAAATAAGATCTCCCTTACTTAAGATATAGTGGATGCGATAACATTTTGTTTTGTCTTATAAATAACATTGATGGAAGATTAAATAGTATGTTTTAGGGTTTCCAATTTGATGTAGTAGAATCCTTTCTCACTTTGGTATTAATGTAACACGTTTGAGCCATTCTTTAGGGTGAAAGTATATGGATTGATGTGATAGACTCCTCCCTGAACTTGGTACTAATATTATCGATAATTTTGGTGTCATGCTTTTGGGATGCAAGTCCTCAAGTTGATGTGATAATATATTATCTTACCTTAGTATCAATATTTCTTACCTACAATGAAATTAGTGCAAGTCTGAGATTGTTGGGATAACATCATCCCTCACATGATACATTGAGAATGTGATATCATCCTCCCTTACATTCGTATTGAAGTTTCTTACGATTTTGGCCAGGTCATGCTTTAGGTTACCCAAATTGATGTGATAACACCATCTGGCACCCATATACTAAAATAGTTGAGGATTTTGGTGGCATACTTTTTGGTGCAAATAGTGGACCTCAAGTTGATTTGATAACATCCTCATTGTTTTAATTCCAACATTATTAATGGTTTTATTGATTTAAAGTGAAAGGTACCAAGCTAATGTGGTAGTATCCTCCCTCACCTTAATATTAACATGTCTATGATACACTTTAGGGTGAAAGCCCTAAATTGACATGAAACCATCATTTCCCACTCCATTTTGATGTGATAACATCCTCAACACTATAATAATAATAATACCACTAATTCAATATTATGATTTATGAATTATCTTTTCTGGTGTATTAATATGTTGGGTTTTTTTCCATTTAACACAATTTATTTTTCTTCTTTTTAATATTTAATAAATCTAACGTATCCTAATATTATTTCCTTTCTCTCTTATTCTTTCTTCTCTTCTTTTCTTAACTTATCTCAATAGTGTTTAGTTGAGAAGAAATCAAACAATTCCCAGAAAATATGGATTAGATAGGAAATTAAATGAATATAAATGAACAACATTAAAAGTGGACTAACATCATTACATCCTTCGACTATTAAATAAAAAAGATAATAATAATCAAGTTAATGCACATACCCAATAACTTAATGAGAAGAGACTTGTTATACTATAAGAAAATTGGATGATAAATGAAATGAATGTTCATAGTGGACAACCTAGCACACACAAAATTTACTATGGTATAATTAGAAATTGCTCCATGAGGTGCAGTATAACATCACTATTTGTTTTTTTTTTGGTTTTATAGAGAAATTTAAACTGATTTAAGATATGAACAAAAAAATGTTACAAATATAAAAATCCGATAAATCAATTAAATCTCTTGTTCCATGCTAGTGTCTTGTAGGTCACTTGTTGTTGTGGCTCTATTTGTGTGAATCCTAGTTGGATACTTGAAAGGTTTAAAAAAACTAAGTCCTTTTTGAACAAATTCTCTTCCTTTAAACCAACCATAAAAAAACATCAAACACTAAATACATTTGTCCAAGAATATTGAGTAAAAGTTACAATGTAGTTGGGGTATTGCCAAGGTGAAATGATTAACGTATATAATCTTCAGACCTAGTTTATTAGATGCATCTCATGTAACCCTCAAATAAAGTTATAAAATTAAGGTGCGTATAGATGTCCATCACTAAATATGTGTTTTTATACTTCTCCTCTATCTTAGAGACATTAAATACATGTTTGTGTTATGACTCCTTTCGTGCTCATTAAGGTCATTCAAATATAAAATACAATATTTAAATATTAAAACCATGAAAATCAACCAAAATGAATAACCACATAAGGCCTAAGCTAAATGTAAATAAGCATATAAGCTAAATGTAAATAAGTATATGCCCACGGGGCTTTGGATTGACGGTGAATGGGTGCGTTGTTAAGGCACTCCTTGCGATAGGTCACCGGTTCAAATCCCCCATGGGTACTTAGGTTAATCTTAACGTAGAAAAAAAAAATGTAAATAAGTATATAATATCATTAAATGCATATTGAAACTAAACAATTGAATACTCACATAAGGTTCATACTAAATGCTATTGAGTTTATAAAATTAGTAAATGCAATATTTCGAAGCAACTGAGTGTGTAGCCCAAGCTCATATTAAATTGAATTGAGCTTACAATATTAGTAAATGCAATTATTTCTTTTTATCCTAACATTAGAAGCAATGAGGAATTGTATTTGTTTATGCAGTAGAGGATACATTTGAATTAAAGTGTATATTGTCCATATGTTTCGCAAGATGCATGATAAAAGTTTGAGCTTATTATTTTGCATTTTTGAGCATGAACAATTTAATGCAATATGAGCTTTTATGACATGTGCCTTAGTTATATCCAAAATAGGCTAAGTTTGGGTGAAAGAGAGATAAATTAAAAAAAAGGGAAGAAGAAGAAAACGGATATCAAAGTAAAAGTAAAATGAATTTTAGAAAAAACCAATAATATTCTTAAAAAATTAAACATTTTAACCAAACCCCAAACTAAAAGTAAAATGAATTTTAGAAAAAACCAATTATTCCAAAAAATTAAGCATTTTAACAAAAATATGTTTTCATTATTTAAAAAAATGCTTAAGTCTTAACCGCCTTAGTGGTTATACTTAAGTCTTAACAGCCTTAGACTAACCACATTAGACATACTTTTGAATTCAGAAAATACATATAATTTTACAATATTTGAAATAAAATTTCACATTTTCCTAACAAGATACAAATAAATAAATTTTATATAAAAGTAAAAGTAGGATAAAGGTTACAGTTCCACCCACTTTTACTTTTAAAAATATTTTAAATGATTGAGAAATTAAAAAAAACAAACAAACATGCTTATTTATTGAAAAGTTGGTCCCACCCATTTTCACTTTCAATTATACTTTAGAAGATTGAGAAATATATAGAATGTTCGTTATTGGTTGGAAAGTCCCACTTTCACACAAGTCAAAGTCTTTAAACACTTATGAGTTTACTAACATACCTCATGCATTTTCAAAGGAGATTATAATGTTTGAGGGAAGATTTGCCTTTGGTGTTGTATATCGAGGTCTTTGAAGCTATTACACCAATAATATATCCCTTCCCAAGCCATATTTCCTTCATATTAATACTTAATTTTTAATCAAAAATAGAAGTAGATGTTTGTAAAGAGGTTGATGAAAGAATGATGTGAGTTGTCGTGAATTCCTACATCATTCATGCTTGATATATTCATTGATATGGTATACTTAAAATAAGCAAAATTTGACAAAATGTGATCCACTCATAAGCTTTCACAATAGGTGTGATACACGTCATCATGTTGTGAGTAAAATGAATTTTAAAAAAAATTATAAAAAAATTATAAACTTCTTATGGAACACATTTTTACTCATAAGAAAGATTATTTTAATTCTAAATCTTAATAGTGATAAACACACAATTATAAAAAAAATATAAACTTCTTATGGAACACATTTTTATTCATAAGAAAGATTATTTTAATTCTAAATCTTAATAGTGATAAACACACATTTGTAAGAAAGATTATTTTAATTCTAAATCTTAATAGTGATAAACACACATTTGTATTATTGAGAAAATTAAATTTTATAATACTTGAAATAAAATCCTTTATATTTTCCTTATTACAAAGGTGACTAGAAAAGAAAATAGCTCATATAAAGATGGTCCAATCCTTATTCTTAAAAGGATTATAAAAGCCACAATTCCCCCACTTTTACATTCAAATGTACTTTAGAAGGTTGCGAAATACAAATAATCTTAATTACTTGTTAAGAAAGTAATCCCATCCACTTCCACTTTCACTTTCAAATATGCTTTAAAAGGTTACATAAATTCTTGGTTATTCAGGTGAAATTACTTCTACCCATTTTCCATTTAATAAGTAAGATTCTCAAAATGTTTTATAATGTTTATTTCGATACCTCATGCATTTCTAAAGGTAATTGTAATGCATGAGGGAAGATTTTTATCAAAAATGATTTAAATAATCTTAAATAGTAATCTATAATTTTATTTGTAATTTTCATTTTTTTTTCCAAAGGTTGGGCACTTTAATTTCAAAGTTTTTCATTGGTTACTCATTTAGCACTTGGGAAGTTATATCAGTAGAAGATACAAATGTTAACATTATATATCACATTACAAATGTTAACATTACATATCATATTAGTTATAAGTTTATTATTTCAAATGAAAAGAGAACATAAGTTCATTACCAAAAATTGGCAGTCGTAATTATGATAATGTCACAACCTAAAACCATAACATAAATATTGGCTCACCTGATTATATCAACTTGAGGGAGAGTCTATTTGGATTGGTGGAGGAGGACCATTTTATTCTTTAGTTGAGGTGAAAGTAAGGTTTTCTAGCTTCTTGGCCAGAGAAAAAAATTGTTGTTTGGCCTCTCTACGTTTTCCATCATCTTTGTAATTGATCTATGAGAAACCTACCCATACGAGTTTTGATATGCCAATATAAGTTGACACTTTTCATGCATGAATTCTAGCGAGACTGAGTTGAATTTGTAGTATTTGGATCCAATTACTTGCATCCTTATCAGCCTGATTATCTAGAGTGAATTTGTAGCTACAAAGAACCTCTTCCTCCACTTCTGAAATAGTTCTATGAATTTATTCAATAATTTCCTCCATAAATCAAGTCATTGAATGATGAACAACAACCTTAGTTTGAAGCTGAGATGGAAAAGGTTGATGTTCCTCAAGACAAACAATATGGGTCAATTTGCCTCTTCTTCCTCCTCTTCAATAGGAGGAGACCCTGCAATGCGTCATACTTAAAGGTGAATGAAAACAAAGAAGATAAAAATCAGGATGATGAAATTGATTCCAGAGACTAGTACCCAAGAGAGAGAATCAAACGGGAGGAGAAACAAATGCACTAGAGGAGTAAGCCCAAATCAGCTTAAGGAATCAACTCTAAATTCTTTAGACTGATGAACCTCCCTTGAAACCTTAACTAAAAAACAAAGAAATGTCGGAACCTGCAAGACTATCCAACTAAGGGTGAGGGATTAGGGATAAAATAGGAAAACCAACCCGAAAACCACTAAGAGGCCAAGTGATAAGAAGAAAATCCCAAACCCAATAAAACAGATTTGAATGCAGTAAATAAAAGTTGTAAATCTTGAAAAATATTAACTAGTAGATAGAGAAAGTACCATCATACCAAGCCTTAGAGCCACTCATATTCCAGACCTTGTCCCAATGAAAATGAGTCTATGAACCTCCACTTTTAAGTAGAGAGCCATAATTAAAGCAGTGAGCAGGGCATTATTTCCTGAAACCTTACATTGAGCCAATGAACAAACACTTATTGACAGCCAAAACTCAAGAATGAGAAAACACCAACAAAAGCACCAATAATTTTGGAGAGGATAAACACTTAGTAAACATCAAATTGAAGGAAGGCTAATTAGCAATTCATCATACCAAGGATTTTGGCGAGCAAGAGTCCAATTTATATCTCCAACCCAGATTCGTAGTTTCCTTGACCACCATGTGTGATAATTTTGGTTAATCCTCATATATTTCACCATTATTATGCTTGAAATAGGCTTGAAGGAAAACTATAAATCTAGATGTCCTTTTAGCACCTCCCACACATCAACCTCCTTGATGGATCGAACCTCCGAGAAATTCACCTTACACACAACCATTCATATGAGATCCTTCATGCATGTAGGGTGCCAACTGGGAGTTGTACTACCACCCCCTAATAATTCCCTTACTCTCATATCAAGGTGGTGGCATGAATCTAGCCTTTGGGTATCCTCCACAGGGGGTGGAATCCTTGTCTATGATTTCCTTGCATGCAGATTGTAAAGAATATGGAATTTCCTTAGTCGAATTCTGATCCAAAATGTTAGATTTAAAGTGAAACCATTTATTACCTAGTTTGTTTGCAATTTTGTTTCCATTCCCTTTGACATGTGAGAGAATGTGAGCTACTATTCCTTTCAAAATATTCATCACTCTTGCTAAGTTGGCTTTAAGTCTCTAACTTCTTGAGACATTGGAAGGGATAGAGCCACATTAAAGTTATTTTATCGTCTAAATTATTATTTTGGAGTCTCCTAAATATCAATTTGTTATAATTTTTCCAGGTAGGAATGATTAAGCCCTATTATAGAGCAAATAATTATACTATTTTATTACTATCTATCCCAAGGTATCCTGCATAAATATGGAATATTTGACCTTAACCATTTGTGAAGACTCCTCCAAATCTAGTTATCCTAGGGTTACCCTTGGAGGCCCCATCAAATTTTAACTTCAAAAAACCTTTCAAAGGAGGAAACTAATGGTTGGGACTTATTGATTTAGGATGAGACAAGGTTGTTCTTTTTTCCTATAGAAAAATGGCACATAATTTTATTCATCCGAGGAGAAAAAATTACATTTTACATATGTGTGCCTCATTCCAGAACAAACATATTGAGAAAACTAACATTCTCCAACAATTGGAACCCTAAAGGGCTAGCATGAACCTTGGGAAAAAAAACCAAAGCCCCAGACAAAAAAGACCCAAAGGGACTGTGCATACAAAGCCCAAAAACTAGCAATCCAACAATACAAAACATGTTAGGCAGAGAAACAACCCTACAAATACCTAACAAGGTAGAAAGCTTGCATACAAAAAATATACGCTACACACAAGCTACGCAGGGAGCCCAAGTGAAAACGCCCAAAACTAGGCAAAGGAAAATAAACGGTAATAGAGCACCAAAGCCTTGCATCAAGATCATGGAAAACCCTTGCAAGCAAAACGAATGATGAACGATGAGAGCATAATCAATGATGACGCAAGGAGGCAATGAAAACCCTGATGACTGCAACCAAGCACAAGCAAGAAAAAGTGGCCGCAACAAACCACACACACCACTAAGGACCTCACTCAAGAATGTCTGTGGTTACAACTAGAGAGGATAACCCCAACCACACAACATAAGGGACACACAAACTAGAGGTATAGGGTGGCAAGAGTTTAGCCCCTCAACCCTCCACTCCCTTAACTCCCCTCCATTATACCTTAATGCTTATTTTACTTTGCTCAAGTATAGTTACCATATCAATGAATGAGACAAGGTTGTTTGAGAGATTGATTTGGATTTATCTCATCACATTCATATTATTGTCCATTTTTTAATGTTTTTTAGTATTTTTCTTCATGTCACCTATATATACCTAAAACTTCTAAATTCTCCCTTTGTTGGCCATAATGATCTTGCCTAAAACCTTGATGGAAGTCAAGTTGGGTGTTACAATTCACAATCCATTGTATGAGTTGTGTGAGATTTTTTTTTGAATGCTCAATGTTTTATTGTTTTCCTTCTAAGTCAAATGAGCTTCTTCACTTCCTTTCCAATAAATTATATTTAAAATAATTTTTAAAATTCATTATCCTTCCAAAATTTAACCAAAATTTAACGAACTATGTTCTTCCTATGTCCCTAATGACCATAAATAATTTACAAAATAAATATTAATAAACAATTCGATGTTCACAATCATAAAAAAGCATGTAGAATTATTGTTGGTAACTGGAGTGGAGAACTCTGATCTATAGATCAGAGTTCTCCAACTCCATTAACAAACACTAATTCACATATTTCTTATGAATTGTCAATACATTAGAAATGGTTTAGAATAACCGTCTTGCTAAGATTTTGGATTTATATGTGTATAATATAAATCCATAATTTGCTTTTTATATATAGATCAGAGTTCTCCAACTCCATTAACCAACAATAATTCACATATTTCTTATGAATCGTCAATACATTAGAAATTGTTTAGAATGACCTTCTGGCTAAGATTTTGGATTTATATGTATATAATATAAATTCATAATTTGTTTTTTAATTTAATTTTTAAATATGATTTGAAAAGATTTTAATTAATATATTAATGATTTTTTATTAAATAATAATATATATTCAATAAAATTATTTTTAAATTAAATTATTAATCAAATATATAATAATTTAAAATTAATAAATAAAATTCATAAATTTTCAATGCAACTTAGTGATCATCATAAGGTAACAAATTGAAATATCATAATCGCAACAAATATTTATAAATTTAATTATTATATATTTTATTACCTAATTAATTAAGAGGTGAATAATTTCTAAGTCCAATCGTAGGTAATGTGTTCAGTGCGCCTTACAAGGCTTTTGAAAATATATCGCAGCAAGTACGGAGTTAAAGAAATAATAATAATAATAATAATAATAATAGTAGTTAAGAGGCTCATTTTATAACGTAGTATGAAGGGATGTGTAATTTCATCAGTGTTCAATGTTGAGTTGGCATAAAAGAAACATGTCCACTCTTAAAATAAAAATAAAATGTACTCTAAATAGAAAAACCAATATTTTCTATCTTAAAAACAATATATGATAGTTATGCATGTTTAGTTAGTTGTCTATGATGTAATATACATTAGAAGTAAAAAAAAACATGTGAGTAAGAAGGTTTAAACCTTACAACTTTTTCAAAAAATATTTCATAAAATTATTGAGAGATATATTTTTAACTAATTTATGTAAATATAACTCATATATAATCTATCTAGAAAAAAATGTAAAAAGAAAATATTTTAATACCAACTAATATTGACGTATACTTAAAAATATATTAATAAAAAAAAAAAAATTTAATGTATGGTGATAAAATGTCTCTATGCATATGTTATATAAAATATTTTAATGTCAACTATATACATATTATATATTGTTTTCAAAAAATTATGTATATATCATATAAAGGTATTGAAAAAAATAAGATTTTATGGTTAAAATGTTTGAAGTGGTCTAATATTTTATAGTTCGAAATCCAACCAATATTTTTTGGACTTACAACTTTAGGTTATGTTGTTATGCAACCAGCTCACAAAATAGAAGAAGAGATAGATCAACGACTTCAAGATAACCCTCTTCGAGGACCTCCTTTACATTACACAAATGAACAATTCTTGGATGATACAAATGACAAGACCTCCTTTCTATATATAGGAGTCTAAGGGGTCACAATATAATAAGAGCCGACATAACAATAGTAATGTAAGGGCACAATAATAACAATAGTGGGCTTCCATGGGGCACAATAATAACAATATGGGGACTACATGGACACAACAATACACTAAGGGGGTTGCAATAATAACAATAAGGGGCTACACTAGTAGTATAGGGACATGCCCTCTCCTTCAAAAACGTGTTGTACTCAATGCTTGAGTAGCTCTGGATGTTTTTGTATAAAATTATCATCTACCCATGCAGAATCTTCAATGGTTAAGTTCTTCCACTTGATGATATACTCTGAAATTGATAGATTTTTTAGCTGTCGGGTTCTTATTTTCGTGACTGCTTCAGGTTCCAATACGAATTTCCCTTCCTCATCAAATTCCAAAAATTTTGTTTGAAATGGGAGCTTGTCACCTATAACCTTCTTTAAGCATGAAACGTGGAAAACTAGGTGCACTCGGGAAGATGTAGAAAACTCCAATTTGTAAGCCATAGTACCAAACTTTTACAACACCATCTAATGACCATAATACTTTGGTGATAATTTATCATCTTTCTTAGCTTGCTTGAGGGACATTTGTTTGTATGGTTGTACCCGTAAAAAGACCTAGTCACCTACATCAAAACTTCTTTCCCTGCGATGTTTATATGCTCGTAGTTTCATTTGATTCTATGCCAAAGCGAGGTTATCCTTTAAAAGTTGGAGAACTTGGTGTTGAATCTTAATGTGATCTTTCATTGTTCGGATATTTTTCTTCTTGATATGTCCTTCTATCTTGAGAATGTGAGGAGTGGTAATTCCTACCAATGCATTACAAGATATGGTCATATTCATTTCTTATTTCTTTGGGTTGGTTCCTGGTGTATATTCTCTTCTTTTCACGTTTCTTGGTCATTTTCTTCCTCCTATTCACAACCTATGTAAAATAATTTCTTCTCAGCACACTTATGACCTTTAGTGTATTTTCTATCACAACTATAACAAGGCCCTTTTTCTCTTTTTTCTTCCAATTATGGTGGTGTCAACCTTGTAGGTTGTGGGAGGCTAGCAACAGCAACACTTCCATATTTAATAGTTATGAGTGGTCAGCTTCCTTGTTGTCATAAGTTTTCTTTCATTTTTTCTTGCCAACCTGAATGCCTTCTCCAATGAATCAGGCTCCCAAAGGCAAACCTCATCTTGGATGTTATCATTTAAAGTCCCTATGAAGACTTCAATCCTATGCTTCTCTAGAATATCATTTACCATTATATTCAATTTTTGGAAGTCCTCAATTTGCGCTGCCATTGAACCCTTTTGTTTGAGATTTATCAATTGGATAAATAAGGTGTTTCTCTATGTATCCTTATAATTTGCTATCATTTCCTCTGTGAAAATTGACTAGGTTACAAATGGCTTACGAGAACAAAGCCCTCTATACCATTCAAACTGATTCGGTTCTAAATATAAAGATGTAATACATATCTTTTGTATGTTTTTCATGTCATGTAGATCAAAATATTGCTCCATATGTAGTATCCAAGTTACCGGATCCTTGCCATCAAACTTCCTCATATCTACCTTTTTGTCATTAGGAAACCTTTCTTGTAGCAACTTTGCCCAACCTTCCTTCGAACCTTCCCTGTCTTTCTTCAAATATTCCATATTTCCTTTTGATTTTGATTCTATACTATTTATCTTAGCTTCCATGGCGTAGATAAAATAATTTATCTTAGCTTCGATCTCATTCTTCAAATCATCCATCCAATTTTGCTTACTAGGTGTTTCTATTTTTTTATTTGAGTCATTCTTTTTCATGCTTTTAGGAGATCGATATTGAAACAATTGTAACTCTGTAATTTTAGATCTTCAAGTTCTTAAATGTTTTCTTGTGGTATCCCTCTGAGTCCTCTTTCCAACCCTATAATTATTATCTAGATTGGATTCTCCAAGAAAGAGTTATGCCAAATCTCCCACGATGACCTGATTATAGACTAGTTTAGTAGAGCGAACTTGTATGAAGTGCCACATGTCACTATTTCAACCTTTAGCCCTAAAAATGATATAAAACGAACTACAGTCCGTCCTATTTCTTTCACATTTTACAAAATTTCATTTTGATGCTCAGAGAGAATGTTATGATGATTTTACCAAAGGTCACTTGTTTGAGACAGACTTTGGGAGCCTGCCAAAATCCTAACTTCCTTGGATCATATCTATACAAATATAGTGAAACAAGATCTAAAATTCGTACACAAGGTTTATAACGATTTCGGCTCAATTGGGTTTTAATTTTAGCTTCTGAAGCTTCGTATTAAAATATTTATAGTGATAATTCTACGATGACTTGTTTGAAGCAGCAAAACTCTAGAATCCAAAGCTCTGATACCAAATGGTATGCAACTAGCTCATAAAATAGAAGAATAGACATATCAACGACTTAAAAATAAGCCTCTTCAAGGGGGAAACCTCTTTTACTTTACACAAATGAAAAATTCTTGGATGATACAAATGACAAGGCCTCATTTCTATATATAGGAGTCTAAGGGGTCAAAATATAATCAAAGCCGACATAACAATAATAATGTAAGGACACGACAATAACAATAGTGGGCTTCTATGGGGCACAATACTAACAATATGGGGACTACATGGCCACAAAAATACAATAAGGGGGTTGCACTAATAACAATAAAGGGCTACACTAGTAGTATAGGGACCTAACATATGTACTCTATATAGCATTCAAACATACAATTTAAATAATGAAAAATTATACATTATATTTTGTATCCTAAAATAAGTTTCTACTCGAAGAAATTTGATCCATGTCAGAGAATGTTAGATCTATGCTTAAGATGGATCTATACTAGTTGTATTAATTTTCTTATCCTTTTGAGCTTATATGAATTACTTGTCACCATTTTCAACATATTCAAATTTTTGCCACATAGACTAATTTTCTAGGAATTACTTGTCACATTTTTCAACATGTTCAAATTTTTGCCAATAGACTATCATGTCTCCAGAAAATATAAATCAAGTGGAGGAGATTTAAATCCTGTAGCTACCACTTATTTGGGTTAAAAAAAAAAAAAAAATTATTATAGATTTGATGGATTAAAAGGTTAGGAATCTTAATGTTAAAATAAAAATATTTTAAAATAGTGATACCATGTAGGTGAATGGATGAACTCGAGGAGAGTGCTTTTTATTTTCAACCTTCTTAATATGACAAAAATGCCAAGGTATTTTTACTCACATTATTTTAGAAATTGGTTAAATATCTTTTACTTTATAATTCATGTGAGATTTTATTTTATTTTAATAATAATTTTTTTCTTGCTGGGTTGAGGCTTCTGTGATCCATATCAATTTTATGAGAAATTTTTCGACGTAAATCACATGAAATTTCAATTGTCGACGCATTTCGAACCAATAAGTGTGGTTCATCGTTAGGACACGTTGAAGAAACAGATCTAGCTTTGCCTATTAAATAGTTTGAGCAGGACCTCCAACAACTATATTTCTTAACCAAGCAACAACTATATGGACTAACGGCTAAACTTGACCGGGAAACGGTTAGTTGAACAGGATTAAGGGCATGACCTCTATTTTTATAATTCGAATGAATATTAAATTCATAGTTAGTTATATAAAGGTTAAAGGTACTACAAATAATTATAAGTATAACTTAAAATAAATTAATTAATGGTTAGCTAAAAAATTCTTAAATATATAAATAATAGTGTAATTAATTATTAAGAGATGTTAAAATATAGTTAGTTATATTTTTATTAAAAAGTTAAAGGGACATATTTTATTAACTTATAATTCGAAATCTATATTAAAATAAATTTATTTTAAATTAGTAGCTTATTTACAAATATTATAGAAATTTTAGGGGGTTAGAAGAATATTTTATTATATTATTGTAAAATTAATATTAATATTAAATTATTATTATTATTATTATTATTATTTTAAAATTATATTATTATTATATTATCCTAGATTGATTTCAATAAATAGAATTATTATTAGAGTTTGTGAAAAGAATAATTGTATTGTTACTATCAATATAACATGTTACCATAATAATATTAAATTAATTTATCAATGAAGTCGTATACTTATAATCTAAATAAAAAATAAAATAAAATAACTTTGAAGAGTGGCTAAGAGGCGAGGGTCAGGACCCAACAACTATAGATTATCCATAACTAATAAAGGCCAAAGAGAGAAGGATACAGGAAAACAAGGGGAAACCAAGACCAGGAACAAGCAAAAAAGGAGGGGGGGAAGAAAACAACTAGGAAGAGAGGGTTGGGATCCAGCAATTACTGATCTTCCATTTGTCCTCTCTACTGAGATTGTTCGGTATTTTTTCAATCTCAAGGGCTTCCCTAAATTTTCAGTGATGGAACTGTGAAACCTTAGCAATAACACTTGCCTCCTCGATACAAACATGATGTTTGGTATTCTCCACATGCTCAGCTAAAGATGAAGACTTGGTTTTCTTGTGCTTGAGGTCAGTTGTTTGCTCACTAATCCTTTGATTAATGGAGCAACCAGTCTCACCAATATAGGGGGTCCCACAAGAACAAGGAATAATATATACCTCTTTCATCTCCTTAGGGTTGATAGGATCCTTCACAGATCTGAGTGACTTACAAATGGTGTTGAGGGGTCTAAAGGTCGAAGGGACATTATACTTCTTATGTCCCCTTGACCTTTAGACCCCTCAACACCATTCGTAAGTCACTTAGATCTGTGAAGGATCCTATCGACCCTAAGGATATGAAAGGGGTATATATTATTCCTTGTTCTTGTGGGACCCCCTGTATTGGTGAGATTAGTTGCTCCATTAATCAAAGGATTAGTGAGCATGCAGTTGACCTCAAGCGCAGGAGAACCAAGTCTTCTGCTTTAGCTGAGCATGCGAAGAATCTCAAACATCATGTTTGTATCGAGGAGGAGAGTGTTATTGCTAAGGTTTTGCAGTTCCATCATCGAAAATTTAGGGAAGCCCTTGAGATTGAAAAAAGACCGAACAATCTCAATAGAGAGGACAGATGGAAGATCAATAGTTGTTGGATCCCAACCCTCTCTTCCTAGTCGTTTTCTTCCCTCCCTCCTTTTTTTCTTGTTCTTGGTCTTGGTTTCCCCTTGTTTTCTCGTATCCTTCTCTCTTTGGCCTTTATTAGTTATGGATAATCTACAGTTGTTGGGTCTCGGCCCTCACCTCTTAGTCACTCTTCAGGGTTATTTTATTTTTATTTAGGTTATAAGTATACGACTTCATTAATAAATTAATTTAATATTATTATGGTAACACTATTATATTGATAGTAACAATACAATTATTCCTTTCAAAACTCTAATAATAATTCTATTTATTGAAATCAATCTAGGATAATATATTAAAAATAAATAATAATTAAAATATTCTTTCTAACCCCCTAAAATTTCTATAATATTTATAAATAACTACTAATTTAAAATTAATTTATTTTAATATATATTTCGAATTATAAGTTAATAAAATATGTCCCTTTAACTTTTTAATAAAAATATAACTAACTATATTTTAACATCTCTTAATAATTAATTACACTATTATTTATATATTTAAGAATTTTTTAACTCACTATTAATTTATTTATTTTAAAAATTATTTATTTTAAGTTATAGTTATAATTATTTGTAGTCCCTTTAACCTTTATATAACTAACTGTCAATTTAATATCCATTGGAATTATAAAAATAGAGGTCCTACCCTTAATCCTGTTCAACTAATCGTTTCCCAGTCAAATTTAGTCGTTAGCCCATATAGCGGTTGCTTGGTCAAGAAATATAGCAGTTGGAAGTCCTGCTCAAACTATCTAATAGGCAAAGCTAGATCTATTCTTCAACTTGTCCAGATGATGAACCACACTTGTTGGTTCGAAACGTGTTGACAAATGAAATTTCATGTGATTTACGCCGAAAAATTTCTCATAAATTTTTTTCTATTAATATGGATGATTATATTATATTAATTTCCTTTTATCCTCTAATTTTTTATTATATTTAATATAATAATATATTAATATTATAATATTAATTTATAATTTATTATTATTATTATCATCATCATCTTAATGGTTAAATAATATTATTTTTTTTTTGTAAGCTGAGGTGGGACTCTTTCTATTACATTATAGAAATTAGAATAGTACATAGATCCAAAACAAAATAACTCGCCCGCATGGGGAAACTGAGTATTTAAACCATCTAAAGTTTTTAAGCGCTGACCAGAAATAGAGGGCCCAAAGACTGAAAATCTTGGCAAGATGAACTAAACAGTCCTGATTACTTCTAATCCTACTAATCTGCATAGAAACATTCCCTATATCTAAAACATGCAGGAAACTATGTTTAGCAAAATTATGTATTTTCCTATACATATCTGATCTCGGACATCTTCAGTTGCCGATTGTTGGTTTGCTCCTCCGTCTGCGCCCTGATGATCTCCCTTCAACAGCTGATGTAATTCATCCAGTTTCTCCTCTTGTCGTTCTAGAGCAATGTGTATGAACCTCAGTTCCCTACGCATCTCTGGGCCTCCCTGCGCTATTTCCGCCATCTCAGTAGCAACTTGCTCAAGAGCTTTTGCCAATAACCTTTTCATCACCCAATACATGTGGAGTGATTTCTTGAACAGAGACATTCTGCCCCTAGTGTTGCCTGGATCCTACAATAAGAATTCCCAGTCCTCCATTTCTTCGTCAGATTGACCTTGTAAAGACTCCTCCTCTAGGTGCTAAATAATTCTTCTGACCTCTGGGTTTGTATTCTGCTGGTAAGCTCTCTCAGCCTAGCGAATTTTCTGTTCTATCGAGCTTCTTGCTTTTTTTTCTGGTGCCGCTTCCTGCTTGGAATTCTCCCCTCTGTGACCTGCGTTCCTCCTCTGCCTCCAACCCCTCATACCACCTGCAGCTGTGCTATTCCCCGAAACCTTAACATTTCTCTTTCTGTCGTATCTCCTAACTCGTTCCTCCGGTGAGGCAGGCAGATCCCTCCAAAATATTTACATGTGTTTAATTTTAAATTAAGGATTTTGATTAGTTTACCTATTATGTACATGGAAATTTCATGGGCAATTTTAGGGTGAGATTTACTCTAATGGATATATTCATTGATGACACTTGAATGCATGTATTTGATTGATACCAAATAAACCAAAGGCAAGAATCCTTGGGCATGTAAATATAGTTATAAATTGTAGATGCATTTATGAGTTAGTATCCAATTACTGAGTTGGTTACAAGTGAATAACTAAAGTGAATGAATATTCACACTTACGATATTAAATTTGATGCCATGTGAAACAACAATGTGTAATTACATGTGTTGTAGATTTGGGAAAGAGTATAGCACTACACAAATATCTAATAGCTTATTTATTTGTGTTAGATTGAGACCTTCCTACCAACACTAATAGAACCAATACAGGTGGAACAATTTCTTTTGTTAAACCTCTAACTTATCATTGTAGACCACAAGAGTTGGCATGGATATTC
Source organism: Pinus taeda (assembly GCA_000404065.3). Taxonomy (NCBI): domain Eukaryota; kingdom Viridiplantae; phylum Streptophyta; class Pinopsida; order Pinales; family Pinaceae; genus Pinus; species Pinus taeda. Next base: position 87,758 of record APFE030261496.1, read on the forward strand.
TTGACTTAATGTAAGGATGCATTGAGTGGATAAGCATGTTGTGACTATGAATCCATGAAGGTGGCATGTATATCTTATTGCATTGTATAAATGTATGTTGTACTAGTAGTTCATATATAATTAATAATATTTCATTGCACTCAATATACTAATAACTAAAGGTTATTGAATCATTAACACATCATAATTCTAACATCCCAATGTTAAAAGTGATGGGGAAGTGTATTTCTATATATGATGGAGGATATATTTAAATTAGAATATATGTTGGCATTACATTTAGCAAGATACATGATAAGAGATGGAACCTTTTCTTTCTCTTTCTAGCATGAACAATGTAATGCACTCATAATATTTCATGATAGGTGTGGTCACCTTAAGTATACTCAAAATAAGAAAAATTTGATGAAATGTAATCCACCCATAAGATTTCATGATAGGTCTAATACACCTTAAATATGTCCAAAATAGCCATAGTTTGGTGAAAGGGATGGAAAATAAACTTCCATGAAACTCATCAAGCTGTGAGTAAAATGAAGTTTAGAAAAAATAATAGAACAATCGAAAACTTCTTCATGAAGTAAATTTTCATTCGTAAAAAAGGTTCTTTCAATTTTAAATCTTAATAGTTCTAGGCACACATTTATATTAGAGAGAAAAATAAATTTTCCAATATTTCAAATAAAATCCTTTGTATTTTTCTTATTAAAAAGGTGACAAGAAAAAAAAATAACTCATAAATGATGGTCCAATCCTTACTCGTAAGAGGATTATAAAAGCCACAATTCCACCCATTTTTACATGTAAATATACTTTAGAAGATTGAGAAATACAAAGAATATTAGTTATTTGTTAAAAAATTAGTCCCACCCACTTCCACTTTCACTTTTTTGTTTTTTTTTTAACTACAACAAAAATATTTCTATTAATAAAAAATGAGGTACATCAAAGATACACATTAACAATATAGACACCATGATAAACAAAAGAATCATTTGGACCTTGAAGGATAACATTACAAAGCCAAAACTAGACCATTATTGGTTTCAGTCCAAAGGAAATACCTCCACCATACCACTAGAAGCCTACCATTGGCCAAGGCAAATATAAACACAACAGGAAATAACAACCACTAGCAATCTTGCCAACTACTTGAGGTCACAATACCTAAAGAAGGAATTACCATATATAAGGAGCAACAACCAAATTGCCATCAAAACAAAAAGAGCCAAGAACTAAACTGACCATGATCACACACCACAAATGCTAGAATATCCAATAATCCCACAGAAAGGGAGAGATCCAATATTGTCCTTACCCTCCTGATCAATATCACCTTCAATCCATAAAAAAAAATGTGCAATGATAAGTTCCAAGATTGAGCCATCAGACCATAGATAGTCTTTACGCAAAGACAACGTGACCATAATTCCAAAAAGAGTCCAAGGAGTGACAACACTTTGTGCCACAAAAATAAACGATAAGGTCCACCTAAAGGGAACATCATCTAATATGAAATTTTGCATAATTATACATCAGTTTCCATGATGACCAAAGAGACCATTTTAAAACCATCAAAAGTCAAAATAGAAATCCAGGAGACCTAACAACAACAATGTAATGACGATGGAAAAAAGTGTCCAAAAACATGAGTCCTCAAAACTTAATCCATATCTAATTAAATAATTGTAAGATCTTGAACGTTGTCCACCAGAGGGTCAATATAATCACCAAGATCAATAGGAGGGTCAATCAGATCACTAGAAGAAGAATCTGACACAAGAAAACCCTCCACCCGATCCAGTCTAGAATCCACATTATCAAGACAAAAATGTTGATTATGCAACATGCCTTTAATGTTTTCCAATCCATAGAATAAATTATAGATTTCAACCTGTTTATCTTTGGAAATCAACCGAAGAAAAGTGTCAATTTGTTGGTGCGAAGCAAGACAATACAAGAAATGTAGTCCTGTCTTAAGAAATCTACCTCGGTTTGGGACCTATTTCAGATCTAAACTGGACATCTAAAGCTCAAAATCAGAATAATAGAATTGCTCCTCAATATCTTTTGCCTCCAAGAGAAACATTTCTCTTCTCACTTCAAGAGAAACCACATCAAAGAATGTTCCAACAAAATCAAATATACTTTAAAAGGTTGGGAAATACATAAGATCTTGGCTATTCATTAAGAAATTGCTTCCACCTATTTTTTGTTTAAAAAGTAAGATTCTCTAAAAAAATTATAATGTTTACTTAAATACCTCATGTCTTTCCAAAAGTAAGATTTTATCAAAGATGATCTAAATCATGTTGACTAGTAACCTGTCATTTTATTTGTATTTCTCATCTCATTCTTTTTTTCTTGTAAGATTAGGCACTTTAATCTCAAAGTTTTTCATGGGTTATTGGTTTGTTGCTTGGGAAACCTAACCAGATCAAAGTTTTAACATTACATATTGCGATTGATACAAGTCTATCATTTAAGATGAAAGAGAGCTACAAAAGTGAAAATAAAAATTGATAACCATAACTAGAATAGCGTTGCAACCTAAAACTATAACATAAATCTGATCTCACCTAATCATGTCAGCTTGAGGGAGAGTCCACTTGGATTGGTGGAGGAGGATCAATGTCTTCTTTAGATGAGGTGAAAGTAAGGTTTTCCAGCTTCTTGGCCAGAATAGAAACCTTGTTGGCTAACCTCTCCACTTTTTCCATCATCTTTGTAATCAATACATGAGAACCCTATCCATAAGAGTTTTATTATGTCAATACAAATTGATAGTTTACATGTATGAAGTATGGTGAGATCAAGTTGAATTTTGAGTCTCTGGGATCCAATTCCTTGTATCCTTGTCAATGTAACATCTCTCCCATCTTATGCAAAAAAAAGTATGTAAATTCCCTAGAAACTTGACACAATGAATTAATGTATTTATTTATAAGGTAATATCTTCCACAATTACCTAATTCATCATTGTTATGGTCATCGCTTGGGATATCCAATCTGTTGGTAAAAATATTGAGAGGGGGGGTGAAAAACTGTTTTAAAAACTCATAATAATAATTTTCTTTTATGAAATATGTACGTGACTTTACTAAACCCAACTCGCGTATGTACGCGACTGTTGTAAAAGAAACTAGCATATGTTTAGTAAATTTGTAAAACAACTAATTCTTTATATGTTAAACTTAAACCAGAATGTAAGAGATTTATCATGCATTTTATAAGAAGTAAGCAAGTGCAGTAAGAACAGAATAAAATGCAACACACTTGAACACCAGGATTTAAGGTGGAAACCCAATGTGGGAGAAAACCATCGCAGATGTCGTCTCAGTCTTCAAAGTTACTTATTAATATCAAAAACTTATTACATTCTTGTACTGGTGTAGACTCATGCTACTACGCAGGCACCCACCTATTAAAGGCTACAACCTTCACTCGTTCTCCAACTCCTACTAGAAGTGAGCTCCAACCCCCTTATCTGATTACCAGCTACTACTAGCAGGAAGCTTCGACTTCCTCATTGAAGGCTCCAACCCTCAACAACATCCATGGACCATGTTTCATAAATTTTCACACTGGATCCTCCTGCTTTAATACATCACAAATTGTATATCAACTCAAGCAAACACCAACTTAATTCAAACAAAACAGTGACATCATTGTAACTAGAACACATAACTGAACTAAGAATACTGCATCAACACATAGAATCAATTGCAACCTTGATAATTTATATGCCAACATGCATACACTACTTCACTTAAGGCAACCCACGTGTATATGTGCTTTTCTATAGAACAACCTACGTACCAATCTTAATATACTAAAAACTTGTAATTCTAAATTAGACACAGATTTGACCAGATTTATTCTGAAATATTCTGTTAGCTTACAGAACCCTCATATAGTTATCAGTATCAATAATCATTTCAACTAATAAACATGTAACCAAATTCAACTTCATCATTCAATCAGTTCTACTTCAGACATTATCACTCAACCTAGATCAACATAAGGACATAATTGACAGACAACAAAGATACAGCAGCATTGATCTATCTAATTAGTCATTTATAAACATAAACCCATCCTTTATATACGTGACTTTGAAGAAATGAACCCACGTGTATATGCGACTTCACCGAGACCAACTTGCGTACAAATCTGCAAATTTTGACCTAAAATTTCACAACTCTTCAGAACTTCAAAAAGACCCAAATCATAATATTCAGAGATAAAAACATGTGTCGATACTTAATCTAGTCAATCCATGAGTAGATCATATATTGGAAATTCATTTCAGGTCTCATGATCCTGATCCATCATTGTATTCATTGGTGCATAATTATTTCAGATCTATGTGTCAACTATGGCCCGTACAATGAAAATATACTTCAGATTTAAGTATTCATCAAAAATCCTTTCACATGCACACTTAGCAGTTTGATATTCACCTCCTTATATAGTTAGATCCTTAGCCAATACCATGGGTCAAAATTACACTAGTGTCGATGGTAATCTTGGACGGGATCAAGTAACTATTACTGCACTCAGTATTGTGGGCTAATACGATGGTAAGGACCCTTCGCATTCTTATATTAGTGTGCTAACATGTATACATGACTTTTTTTCATTGTACCTGCGTGTATACGTGACTTGGCCTTGACAAACCCGCGTATAGATCTTCAAATATTCACCTTTATCAAAATTTTGATTCTGATCTGTAAACCTTTGTCCCATCATTTTTTTATTTTGTTCCATCACTATGTCACCTCTGAACTGACCTATGGATTCATCTAGTTACCATATATTTGTTTTGTTACAAGTGAGTTTCCATCAAGGACAACACATGCATCATAATGGCAACAATCTCCCCCTTTGGACTTGATGACAACCATGTTGGTGTTGATCACCTTAACCTGTAGAAACATATTAGATACATCAAATAACCATTAGTAAAACACTAAGATACTCTCCCCCTTTGATAACAAGGACAAAGGGTGGACCAAATCTCCCCCTTTGGACCTTATTTGCACTAATTTGGATCTAATTTGCTCCCCCTAAGCACATGCTGAATCTTTAGAAATATTTTCAAATGAAGAACATGATGCTATAACTCAACTGAGTATGACCTTCCTATCACCAAGCACTCATACTTACATCAATCACCCAACCAAGTGGGGAGACATATTTGACTCAACCACCCAACCAAGTGGAATTACATTTTTTACACTACTGCACAACCAAGTGGGATTACATTTTTGTCATGACCTTAAAAGTCCACACACGACTGAATATGAAAATTATTACATCATATGTCTCCACGTGAACTTTAATTCAAATGAAAGATATGACATTAATAACTGAGACCAAAAGATCTTAATAGTAGCATAATTCAACAACCATAATGCCAACAATGCATTATATTATGCAAGGCTAATGCTCCCCCTAAACTTGTGCTCCTTGATCATTGTCAACAACTCATTCATTAAAGCATCTTCATCAATAAGATAAATATTAATGAGAAAAACATAACTCAATATCATATCAGTAGATTATACCCATCAACACCAGACCAAGAAAAATCAAATCATAGTTGTCAATAGCATGTCAGAGGTTGATCTTGAGACTATCACGTTTCTTTTTTATCAGATAAAAACATATGCGGATGTTTGCAAAGAAACTCGCATATATACATGACTATACTTCATGAAACCCGTGTACAGAAAGCAACCTTTGAATTTTCACCTATAGACTGAGCAGACTAGATTGACAACAAAATGAGGTAGAGACAACTCCCAGTTTCTATCTGAGATATTCAAATGATTCTCTGGGAAAAGGTCTAGTAAATATATCGGCAACTTGTTCTTTTGAGGGAACATATCCAATTTAACCTTTTGCTCGAGCACTTGTTCTCATAGAAAGTGATACTTAATTGTAATATGCTTGGTCTTGGAGTGCATAACAGGATTTTTCGAAATACCAATAACACTTGTATTATCACATAGCATGGATATGGGTGGAGAACATTTGATTTGTATATATTCTAATGTTTTCATCATCCATAGAAGTTGTGTGCAATAAGATGCAACATCCACATATTCTTCTTCCGCTATAGGTAAGGCAATGAAACTTTGTTTCTTTCTGAACCAAGATACCAATCGGGGCCCCATGTAAAATGCACCTCCACTAGTTCTCTTCTAGTCATCAACATTTCCATCCTAATCTGCATCTGTGTATGCATGAAGGGTAAGGTCTGCATCTTTAGGATACCATAGACCAAAGTCTTGGGTTCCTTGGAGATATTTAAATATTCTCTTTATTTCCTAAAGATGTGATTCCTTTGGATTGGCTTGGAAATGTCCAACAATCCCAATTGCATGCATGATATCTGGTTTGGTACCTGTTAGATAAAGCAGACTTCCAATCATGTACTTGTACTCTAGTTTGTTTATTGTGGCAGAATCATCATTAGAACTGAGGATACATCATGTCATCATGGGAGTGCATACAAGTTTGCAATCTTCCATCCCATACTTCTTCAGAATCTACATGAGATATTGTGTTTGTGAGAGAAAGATTCCATCTTTTTCTTGTTGCACTTGTAGACCAAGAAAATAAGTTAGTTCCCCAAGTAAAGGCATTTCAAATTCTTGTTGCATAACAGAAGCAAATTTTTGACTCATAGATTCTTCATTACTACAAAAGATGACATCATCAACATAAACAACAATAATTAATAGTTTATCATCCTCAATTTTTGTGTACAAGTTGTTGTCAGTAGATCCTTTTGTGAAACCTTGTTGAATATATTTGTCAAGACGATAATACCATGCATGCAGAGCTGCTTGTTTTAGCCCATATAAAGCCTTTTTGAGTTTGCATATAAGGTTTTCATAATTCCCCAAAATGAATCTTTCTGGATGTTCAATATATACTTCTTCTTCTAGATCTACATTAAGGAAAGGAAATTTTACATCCATTTGATAAAATTTGAAATGTCGAAAACTTGAAAGTGCAAGAATATGGCTTCAAGCTTGGCTACTAGTGCAGAATGTTTCTTCAAAGTCTATACCTTCTTGATGAGCATAACCTTTACAAACAAGTCTAAATTTGTTCCTAATGACCTCTCCATTTTCATTCAACTTATTTTTGAATATCCATTTTGTCCCAATAACATTTTTATCATGATGCCTTAGAACCAATTCCCAAGTATCATTATTTTCAATTTGATCAAGTTCTTCATTCATGGCCTTAACCCAACATTCATATTTACTAGCTTGATTTACATTTTGTGGTTCAATGGTGGATAATAAAGCTAGATAACTAGGAGATCCTACAAGGGTTCCTCTTGTTTGTACCCTATATTCCTTTTCTCCTAGAATTTGAGTGTTTGGATGATTCCTTTGAACATACCTAGATGGAGTCTTTTCTTTATCTTACGTGTCTTCTTCTGCTACTTCATTAGTTTCTTCTTCTATATCATTGCAATTTGGTGTGGGAAAGAATTCATCATCATAATCATCCTCTTTTGCTGATGTTACCTATTTTGGTTCTGTGCATGCTTCATCAATCACAACATCAATGCATTTAACAATTTTCTAAAGTCTCTTATTGTAACATTTGTATCCTTTGCTTCTATACGAGTAACCAAGAAGTATTCCTTCATCTTCTCTAGCTTCAAACTTACCAAGTTTTTCATAATTATTTTTTATGAAACATTTTCTTCCAAAAACTCTAAAATGCATTATAGTGGCGGGCTTACCATACCAAAATTCATACGGAGTTTTATCACTATTCACGCGAACATGAGCCTTGTTGAGAATATTTACTACGGTATGTGCAGCTTCACCCCAGAAGGTGTTAGGATTTCCAGACTCATTAGGCATAACACAAGCCATCTGTTGAGCAATTCTATTCATTCATTCTTCCATGCCATTTTACTGAGGAGTTTTAGCTACAAACAATTGTCTTTTTATGCCATGTTGTTCACAGAAATCAAAGAATTCATCCGATATGTATTCTCCTCCCCGGTCAGATCTGAGACATTTGATTTTTAGATCTAATTCATTTTTCAACTAATGCTTTGAATACTTTAAATTTATCAAATGCTCCATCTTTGTGTTTCAATAAACCAATCCAACACATTCTAGAAAATTTATCAATGAATAAGATATAGTATTGTTCTCCACGAGGTGACTTTTTCCTTACTGGTCCACACAAATTAGTGTGTATAATTTCAAGAGGTTTACTTGTTGATACTTGTTTGGCATTGAATTGAAATATGGTTTTCTTACCGAATTGACGTGACTTACATATGGTACTTTCTGGTAGAGTGATGTTGGCTAGATCATGAACAACTTTGAGCCTACTTGATTTGCTTACTTGCAAGAAGCTTAGATGTCCCAACCTTTTGTGCCATAACCAATTTTCCTCTGCCTTGCCTGGGTAACATTGTTCTTGGCCACCTTTCAATATATATAGATTGCTTGGGGTTCTTGTTCCTTTTATTATGGTCTTTCCTGTTTCAAGTTCACAAACCACACATTCTTTTGATCAGAATACCACCTCATTTCCTTGGTCACACATTTAGCTAACACTCAACAAGTTATGCTTTAATCCATCAGCATACATAAAATTACCATCTTTAACCTTTTATGTTAGAAAAACAGAACCTTTACCCTTAATGACAGTAGGTGAGTCATTTCCAAAAGTGACATTTTTTTCTTTCTCTAAAGCATTGTATGAAATTGGTTTATCTTTATCACCTGTCATGTGTTTTGAGCATCCGCTATCAATGTACCATTGATTTTATTTTCCTTCTACAAACAATGTTATGCCACAACTTTCAAACTGTAACTCCTTCCTTTTCCATACCTTAGAATTTGTTGATATTTTCTCTTTTTGAGATGTTGACTGTAATTTGCTCCTGCATTCAGATTGTTCATGTCCAAACTTATTGCAAAATGAGCATTTAATTTCATCTTTAAGATGTGAGAAGTTATTATAAGTGTTCTTCTTGACTCCTGTCTCATTCCTTTCTTTTCTTGCTTCTCTATTCATGATGGTTTTTTATGTAACACATTGAGCAACCTTATCACCAAAAATATGACATGAGAAACATTGTCCATTAAAGAAGAAATTAATGTGATCATAGAATCTTCTGGTGTGTTTACCTTTTGACTGGTGCTTCTGTTGTTGTTCATCCTTGGATTAGAGTGAACGTGATTTACCTATGGAATTCCTTTATTCTTTTGTTGAGGACTTAAGCGTTGCTAAATGGTTTTTGTTGCATTTAGATAACTTCCGGTGGTGGTTGAAGAATTTTCTATTTGAGATGTTTCTCTAGTGTATACAAGACCTTTCTTCATAAGAGGAGAGTGTTATACCTTGATAATTTTATCTAAGGTTTTGAATCCTTTAGCAAATCTAAGATTCAGAGTTTTTATTTTCTCAAGTTACTTTCTTAAACTTACTACTTCACATTCTAACTTCTCATTATGCTTCTCCTTTTATATGAGTTTATGCTTCAATGTATTTTTGGCCACTTTGTTTTCTTCTAAGAAAATGTTGAGTTGAGTAATTTCTTCAAAGAAATATTTTTCCTCTAAAGTTATTACACTAAAAATTGTCACCATGACTATCTGCAGTTAATATGGCTCCATCAATAGTCATATTATCCTCCTTGTCAAGCCTAATACCTCTGCTCTCCATGTCAAACTTCAATAAAGAGAGAAAGTCAATAAAAATCATGTTTATCTCTAGGTACGCAGGTTCTCTCTACCTTGCCTGCGTGTACACATCCCAAGCTCATTGTACCTGCGTACTTGTATGCTCTGTAAGTCAAGGGATGGGTGCGTACTCCTGTAAAGGTCAAAAGGCGCGAGTTTCATCTTAAAAAAGTTACTTGTGGTCATTTCTAGAGCATTCTAGAATATTTTTTTACGTGTATTGAGCGCCTCCAGATGGTTCATGCATCCCTATGAAAGAGGAACTTATCCCATCAAGAGAGAAACTACCCCATCCAAAAGAGGGAGTATCCCATTGATGTTGGACCTGAATAACTTCCTCTAGAACACTATAAATACAGGCATTGGGCCAGAGGAGGGGAGGTTGAAAGCTGAACATTCCAAAGGGTAGATGTTGCTGGAATTAGGACTTCCTTGTTGACTTGTGAGGAGAGATTCCTATCCTTTCTTGTTTCATTTGGAAGTGGGTGAGCTTGTCAAAGTAGAGGAAAACTCTTGCTGGACCCTGGGAGGAACTTGCACAACACCAGGCTCAGGTTGTAATGGTTTCTTTTGTTTCCTTAATACAAATAAGTCCATTCTTCTCAATGATTTGTTGTTAATGAGTTGTTTCATATACTCCTTGGTCTGTATGTTGAATATGTTTTGTTTTATGATATATTCAAGTGTTATGTAATCGTTTGATTGTTAGTGTATGCAGGTTTTGAAGTGAAGGAGGAGCTCATCTGGATCGACAAGGCTAGACTACTACAACAGCATTGGACTTCAGGTAGGATCGAAAAACACTTGGTTTCTCGTATGATAAATGCATGTTTAGAGAAGGATTGCTCTTAATTGTCTTGTTTGTCACTAGAAAGTCTTAGGCTTCTAGGGAGGTTGGTTTTGTCCGCAAGATTAACTCTTTCCTCATGACACATGCGGTTAAATCCCTTATTGAAATCAGACAACAACTCACCATTTTCCATCTTTAAGCTCCCAAACTTGGTGTGGCAGTAAAGTAGATCCTTCTTATCCCCGCAATGCTTTAAGAATGGATCATCTAAAGCCTCAATATCTGCTATAGATCTTGGGGTTAGTTCTTTGAACCATTTTCTAGCCTCTCCATCTAGGCTTTCGACAAATACTCTCATCCAGACATCATCTTCACTAATGTCTAGGTTATCAGCATAGCTATAGAATGATTCAAGATGTTATTTAGTTGTAACACATTCAGTCCCAGTGAACTTAGTCCTATACTTTTGATATTCTCCAGTAGGCATGGCATTCAAAGGAGTGGGCAGTACTAGAGGTCTATACCTAGCAGCTATGATTTTTTCCATTTTGGTAGGTGCTTGTGGGCCTGCCATAGCTGTGGTGGCTATAAGGGTACTGGAAGTCTGAATGACAGAGTGTTGAGAAGTGATTGATAAGACTAAAGGAGTATGATGAATAGGAGGTGAGGTTTCCTTTGGGCTTACAACAAAAGGAGAAACTAAAGAATAAGGAGCTTTATGAATTTCTAAGATTTTTTCTTCACTGCTAGTATTAGAATCTATACTCTCAACATGTATTTGTTCTAATATAGGGTTTTCTTGAAGAGATATAGAATATTGTTTAGATTTACCTGAACCTGATGGTCCTTTTTACAATACCTTTCTTTCTTTGATGATTTTTCAGGATCAAATACTAGGTCAGCTTGTGGCTTCTGAGGATTTCTTTGAGTATGCCTCACAAACTGAGCCAAAATTATGAAGTGGAGTCACCAAGAGGTTTGCCCTTAAGTAAATTCACCAAATAGATGATTACAACCGAAAAAGTGCCTAGACTTTGTCTATCATCAAACTTGGATTTGTGTCATCTCCTAAGGAAGCTGAGCTTCAGTCTCCTCTCCTCAGCAACGACACCAATTATGTTATCACTCCAAGGAAATCTCCTAGTTTGTAGCTTGGAGATGCTTGGTAACATATAATCTTCAATATTATTCTCTGAACTATTGGAATGGATGATGGTTTGGATCAAGTCAGATAACCATTTCAACTCTATTCTCACTCAAGACGTACATGAACACCCTCAACAATATAAGGATTTAGACCACTAATGCTCAATAGATTATAGATTTAATGGATAAATGGAGAATACTGACTATACCAGCGGATGCATACATAAACACATATGAATGGCTAGCTACAGAAAGCAAATGAAGCTTGCAAATCTAACTTATCAATGCAGAGATAAGATGACAGTTATCTAGCATTAGACACAGAAGAAACATGAATAACTTATTCAAGTGCAAGCATAGAACAGAAGATAAAATGGGAATTGAACATGTAACAATAAAATAATCTTATATTGTTGGAATGAAGATGAGAAGCTAGAGGAGTAGAGTCTCCACAGTCTCCAAAAGTTGAACCTCTGTTACTCTTAAATTTCTAATATTTATATGCCTTTTATAATGCTCTCGAGCCTTTTGAGGCTCGATAGGTCTTAATCTATCCTTTTTGTACTTTTAACTATCTAATGCCATGAATAGGCACACGTGGGCTCAGAGTTTCTTCTTGTAACAACCAAGTAATTGCATTCTGGTAGTTTGTTGTGCTGTCAAGGAGCTTGCTTGTGCTAGTGATGCTCCATGATCCATTCTATTGGTTTTTTTGTGTTGCATTGTTGCCTTCCCCTTCTGGATTTTTGTCTTTGTCTCGCGGCCTTTGTTATATGATGGAATGGGTCTTCAGGCCTTTGAAATCCTTTCAATGGCCGCTTTCTGTTAACACGGTGAAATGCTGCAATACTGTGAAATTATGCCCAAAACACAGCTCATCCAAACTTCAAAAGTCCTTAAATATGATCTATTCTCCCATCAAGTCCACCTGTGATCACTTATCGCAAGGCGCAATGCCCCTTCCATGGCTTCCCTTTGGATTTTGAAATACCTGAAAAACACTAAAAATCAAGAAAAATTGGCTTTGGCGGACCTGAAATATTATACATCAGCCTTAAGGAACCCTTTCAGGTCCAACTTATCGCATCGGCGCTGGATCCCTTTGTATTTTGTTTAATAAATGAAATACACAAATACAAAGGGAAATCCCTATTCTGTGGATCTCAAAATCTATGCAATGAGGTTTATATAGCCATTAGGTCTGGTTCATCAGATTGCATAAATATATAACCGCCCTACTCCTTTGCAAAGTTTCGACGCAATATTGCGATGCAACTTGTCGCAATCACATATCGCCCAAGCCCAAGGTCTTTCCATATAACATTGGCCTATGCCCCCACCGATTGCATCCGTCGATATCGGAGATCGTGATATTGCATCGACCTGGTCCTTGTATGTCCACCTTCGATATCCTTCGACTGCCTTAGCCAATCGTGACTTGCCGATCATATCTGGACCGTTGATTGGCCAGATTGGATAGCTACCGTGCATTTTAGTGTTTATGCCTCTGATACTTGG